>PVKN010044230.1:0-10122 GCA_004027915.1 Capromys pilorides
CACTCTTAGAAATTGTTACGGCCTCCAAGGAGATTTTATGTATACATTAATATTTATCATATTAGAAATGAGTACTGAAGACATAATGTTTATATATTGATTTTAACATAGTAATACTAAACACATTAAATAACATCGTGAAACGTAACTTTTTTACATCACAAAATATTGAAAAGAACAATTTTACTTTTCATTTTGAAAATCTCTTTTATATCTGATTAAATAAAAGACAGCCAGATTCTCATAACTGTTTCTACAAGTCGATGTGCTTTTGACTGAAATACATGGGAAAAATTTGACATAGTCAAGTAACTAGAAAAGTGTGGTCTTTTAATAAACTTTTAATGTATAATTGTAGATATATAGATATCCCACTCAGAATTTAAATTAGTTTCTTCAGGGTAACTTATAGTATGGAATGAGGGTGAATATTTTGTACCCTTTTTCTTAAAAATCTATATCTGCCTGCGTGTCTGTCTGTCTGTCTGTCTGTGTGTCTGTATATCTATCTATCTATCTATCTATCTATCTATCTATCTATCTATCTATCTATCTATCTATCTACCTACCTACCCAAGTGTGTTTTGTTTGTTTGTGTTTTAGCCTTTTTGAGACAAGGTCTCGCTTTGTGTCTTAGGCTGGCCTTGAGCTTGCTATGTAGCCCAGGCTGGACTTGAACTTGCAGTATCCTGCTGCCTCAGCCTTCCCAGTTCAGGGTGTACAGGTATGCACCACCATGCCCTGGCTTAAAATCAATTTTTGCATCTTTTATATTAATGTACTTTTGACTCATTCATGCTTGGTCACTTAAAATCATATGTTGGCCATTTAAAAATATTTTTTCATAGCTATATAAATATCCCAAACTTTGACACATTTCATTTACATAATATCAAAAAAATCACATTTATTTATTTATTTTTAAATTTTATTTATTTATTTGTTTGCTTGTTGTGTTTGTTTCTTTATTTATTCATTTTGTGGCTGGCTCAGCCTGCCCTGGTGGTGGCGCTGGTGCAGCATGTGGTGCCAGGGATCGAACTGCAGTCCCCGCAGTTGCCTGAGCCCTCCTAAGCAGGCTCTTTAGACCACTGAACCATCTCGCCGGCCCGAAAAAAATCACATTTATTAATATCACCTCCAATATCATCAAAAGTACCAGGAGCTGTCAGGTCACAGGTCCTCAAAATCTTTAATTTTATCATTGCTCAAAATACCGTCAGTTATTTTCCTTGAAGCCAAAGACTTTCTGCACTTATTTAAGAAAAGTGTGTCTGCAGATAGCAGCCCTTGGATGTCCAGTTTGTCTGCCTCATTCAGGAAGAGGAACGAAAAGGGACTGATTCATTTGGCATCTCAAGCAAACACGCAAGCACTGTTAGACAACTGTCATGCTGTGTATTTAATGAAATGCTTTCAATATTTCCCCCTTTTTATGACACAGAATATTAAAAAGACTTGTATGCAAAGGTCAAGATTTAATAAAATAAGTGTTTTATACTATTTTACCAATGATTATCTTAAATGGAACGGGCTGTTAGCTCCCTGTAACTAAATCCAGTGAAGAACAGACTTACTACTAATATAACTGATTTCTGCCTTCTTAATTTGTGCTAATTTTGCTTTTGCACAATCATTGTAAGTGCCAATACAGGGAAGAGGTGAATCACACCCTAATAGTACTAGGAATACAATTTCTTTAGTGTCTTGCGAAAGACAGAGGCTCTTGCTATTCTATTATCATTCAATGATAACGATTAAATATTCTTTCTCTTCCATCTTCAATCAGTGGGGGTAAGGTAAGTTGAAAAAGTGATTTTTCCCCCACTTTCTTCTCCTGTAATAATAATTGCAATTTCATTCTACTTACATTCAGAAAAAAAACAAAGTCAAGCTTCTCAACCTCTGTGCAGTGACGTGATAAAGAAAGGTTCTCACATTTACGGAGAACCAGAAGAGATGGTAAATACATGTTTACTTAAAAAAAATTATGATGTGTTTAAAGTACAAATTAGTTCAGTAGAGAGCATCTCATGCCTGTTTTATTTCCATATTACTCAGACTGATAGTGGGATGCTATCAATTAATTCATTTAGAGAGCAATACACCACAAGAAATAAATTATTTGTCCTCTGGAGCTTGTCACAAGGGGATTTTTAAAAAACCATTAAACAGAAAGGCAACTGTTCATTTTAGGAAGATGAAAGGCCAGTTCCTGCTCCTCAACTGATACTTTCTTAGTAATAGCATTATCAACTACATGTATTATGAAACAGACTCACCTACACATTTTTTAGCCTCTTTGACCCTCACTTTTTTTCAAATGTGAAATTGGATTATTAATATATCTTGTGAGTGCTTAGCAAGGTAATGCACATGAAATGCTGAGCTGTTTTTTATTTTTCATTTTACGTACTTAGTGCAGGGTCTCACTATGCAGGTTGGAGCTGTAGTGATCCTCCTGTTTCAGCCTCCTTAGTACTGGGATGAAAGGAGTGCGCCACCACGCTGGTGGCAGGCTCAGTGTGCCTGGGGGCAGAGCCTGCTGGGCATGCGGTGCAAGGGATCAAACCCGGGTCCCTGCACTTGCCATGTAGGTGCTTAGACCACTGAGACATCTCCCTGGCCCGATGCTGAGCATTTTGCTCATCATCTAGTACGTTCTAGGCACCTGGTCATGGGTAGTGGTGCAATAGTAGCAGCAGGACCAAATAGTATGAATAGCAACTGCTGGAGATATCTTAGGAATGAGTAGGAAGGCTCAGGGAAATTCAGTCCTTTTCACGATCTGGCAAAGGAAAGAATCCTGTCTTCAGGCCCAGACCACTTTCACACCATTGCCCAAATTCCTCTCTCTATGTTACTCCTCTCTTTGGAGCTTTCAGAAAATGCTGTTGTAAACATTCTGTTATCTTGAGGTCCCCCCACCTGAAATGAGCTTGTCTCAAGCCCTAGTCCTCCTGTCCGCAAACTGCCTCCTACAGTGCACTAGTTTCCAAGACGTTAATAGAAGTGGTGCACCTCCACGTAAGCCTGGATTAAGGAAGTGTTTCCAGGGAGCACACGGAGTGTGAACACAGCTTTCCATTTCCTGCACCCACGACAGTAATCCCTAAGGCATTATTTTTTTTTTAATCTCTTAAAAATCTGGGCTGGTCACACTTGTTTTCTGGAACCATGAAGATTTCTTACGAGATATCAGACAGAAAGAGCTTATCTCAGTTCCAGGCACAACGTGAGAGCCCAATAAATATTTGTTTGATGATTAACTTATAAAAAGTTATATGGCTCATCTGGGTCCTTATTTCTAATCTTCTAGACTAAATAATTTCAGTTTTCCTTTCTGTTCTGCTTCTAGACACATCAAAAAATTAGAAAATTTTTAAAATCTTGAGACTATACCCATACAGAATCTTTTCTAATTCTCTTTCGGCTTTGAGCTCCTAAAAGTATTTCATAGCAAAATGACCTTATTTTTAAATAGAAGGGGCAATTGAAAATCAGTGAACGGACTTACCCCCTAATGATTTTTTTCTCAGACATAATTATAATAATTAGCATTATAAAGTGCTAATTATCTTTGGACACAAAGGACCTGTACACGAGAGACAGAGGTCCGCATTAAGTAAAGCGGATTTCACTTTCTTCCGTTAGGAGACTCCTCTTTTTTCTTCTTTGTAGTGGTGTAAAGGTATTTAGTCCACCTACCTTCATTTAAAACCTTTTTCCAGTTCAGGAATCTGTCTGCTGGCCACCTACACCCAGACTCCATATTGAACTATGGATCGAAAATGAAATTTTTTTCTTTTCTTTGTATCATCTCATCACTTTTTACAAGACGATTGTTCTATAGTTCTTGCTCAGCACCTAGAACCTGGCTAGAATCAAAGCTTTAAGGATAATGAGTTTCTTGCTTAGAAGGAACAGGCAGATAGATAGCTATCCTCTGAGGGCTGGAAAGTCTGCGGGCATGGTCATCAAAAAAGTTAGGAGAGAGACTCAGTGTTTGCCACGTAGAATTTCAAGTTGAATGAGACTGAAGGAGCTGCTATTTCAGCTGCTTGATAGTACAGAGAAGTAACTGAGTCACAGAACTACTGCATGAACGAATCAAAATCAAAACTGTTCCAGATGCCCTCGAAGTACTTTTTATCACGGTAAGTTGGGGTTTACATCAGGAGTTCATACCTATGGTCAAAGTCACACATGAGAGTGTGGAAAAAAATCATCTACAGAAATGAAGCGTTGGGATAAGGCTATGGTGAGTGTAACTTGAGGCTCTCCTTTGTACCCTTTGTCAGGAACAAAATAATTGTTACTATTATCTAATAATGCCAAGCTATAAGTCAAGTAGCATATTAGTACAAATTTCCCTGAATACCATTCCATATAAACCCTTGTCTTACACTATAGATTCCTACCCATTCACTCGGGGCAGTGGAGCAGCCTCAATCCCAGAGAGCTCTATTCAACTGGAAGTTCTCACCTGGGTTACATAAAAGTCTACCTACCTCTTCAGTGTCCATTCCATGGGTCAGTTCTGTACACTGAGCCCAAAGCAAGTAAGTATGGTTTTCTTAAAAAAAATATTTTTCAGTGATTGAAAAATTTAAAAAAAGCTGTTTTCTAAAGCAGCATTTCTCTCACAGAAGCTATCTCTGGATCCCATGCAGAGCTCATAGAAACACAGGTCATGGGCCCCATCCCAAGGGCTTCTGAGCCAGTGAGTCTGGTGTGGTAGCAAGAATTGGCATGTCTAACACCTTGGCCAGCAGTGCTCACGTGGCTGGTCTGAGAGCAACACGCTCTCTCTAGGTTCTGAGCTCATTGTCCCCTCCCCCATAATGCTAATGGTGCCGTACAAGGCATACTTTCCTAATTTCATACTAATTCACTTGTCCCCTTTTGAATACTTCAGAAATTTAGCTGTTACTTTTTTGTGTGTTCAAACTTATCTTAATGGACATATTAGGGCAAAGAATGAATATTTCTTTAAAATGACATTGTATTAGAGTATAATTAGCAATGTAAAACAAGACTGCTAAGAAGAATCTGTCTCTTTATTATGTTTTCATACCCTGTATACAAATTATTTGAACCAGAATGCACTTGCCAAGAAAATCATTTCTATTTCCATCGTTAAACAGTGAATACTATGATGATTGGAGGGAAATAGGCTTTTTTGGTGTTAGATTTATTTTCACATTCTAGAGTTTTATGGCAATATGAAAAGGTTTACATTTGTAAGCCAAAGACCCAATTTTGAATTCCAGAGACCTGGATTTTATGGAGACTTGGATCTTTTTTGACTGTGCCTTTATGCAAGTTTTTAGCTTTCTTATTTTTAAATAGCAATAAGACAGAAATGACTGCCCTTTACATTCTAAACAACGATAAGGGATAAGCACAATAACACTTGTGCATCTAGAGAAACACTAGAGATTTTATTATGTCTAACATTTATGGACACCTTGCTTTTATTCGTTATCTGAAATTTCATTTTAATGAAAGAAAAAAATAACACAACAATTCATTTTCTCCTAAGTGTTTGCAAGCATAAGGCCCCCTGAACTGACTACATTGCCTCTATCATATCTCCTAGCCCCTTTTCCCTTTGGAAGACTTTCTAGGAATACATACATGTCACTTAGTAAGGTACTGTGTCTTGTATATGTTTTTAAATTCTTCACAGAAAGAAACAATTTACCTAGGCAGAAAGTAGAACTTTGGACTTCAGTTGTTTGCTTCCTGAGATGAGTTCTTTGATTCTTTCTGGATCTTTCAATATTTGTGTTGGAGCCTCACTTTCCTCCCTGCCACCAGATCAGAGAACTGACACTTGACTGATGCTTAGATCTGTAAAAGACGAGCTGGCGTGATCAGCCGCTGTCTCAGACAGACTGTCTTCAAGTGTATTTTCAGCGTGTCTTCAGACAGTTATTTTTCCTCTGTTCAATTTTGCTCATCTTCTTACTTAACTTTTCAAGTGCTACTATTTCCTTTCTAAATGCAGTATTGAGAAGTGCAAACATTATTGGAAGAGAGAGTCTTACTAGCATAATTGTGCATTATCTTCCTTTTATATTGCAGATGGAAAACATTAAATCTAGAGGGAATAGAAATCTGCTCAATCAGATATTGATAGTACAATTTCCTTTAAAAATACTTACCTGTGGAGAAGAAGAATACTGACTTTTTTCTTTTTAAAGGCAGCAACTTTTCATCATTCTTAAAGAGCCAAAAGACACAGGGAATTAAAATTCTGTCTCCTGAGAGTCAGCCTTCTCCTACTGAAGCTGTCCTTCCTTTTTATCAAGTAATATTTTAGTGAGGGACCTGGGTAGAATGGGAGGGAGGGAATGCTGTTGTAGCACAATGTGTTGCGGTCTGTTTTCAATGTCTAGTACCAAATCTATCATAAGATGTTTGGGTGGGTTTTGTAATATTAGTAACCAAGAGCACAATCATTTCTTGCTAGTCATCTTCTGCACTACCTTCATTGGGGGCAACCCACCCCCGTATTGCTCATCTACCCCTAGCTTTGTTTTCCAGAAATCAATTTTAGGATCAGAAGGTCTGCTCTATCCAGAAAACCCAACTCTTCACATTTCCTTAGCTTGTTGGTGAAGTCATGGCCATCCCTGCCAGTACCACTCTCAGTGTAAAACTTGGGGGTCTGACCTGCCTACCTCTAATTTTAAGGCTCATGATGTTTTTATTATTTTCTCATTTTATCCTCTACCTTTATTCCCCTATTTACTAAACCCAGGTCTGCCTCCTAACTCTCATCAACAAGATTGAGCCTGAATGTGATTTATTTTGTTCTCAGCTCTAGTACAGAGAAGAACCTTATCCCAGTGGTACCACCTGCTCAGAGGCTGCCATCATGCATGTGGTACAATGTGATTTAGGGGGAATTCCTTGGAATATATAAAAAGCATCACAAATGGAGTGATATCCATCTGTAGGGCAGATGCAATTCTAATTTAGCTTACCAGAAGTACACCCTCAGTGTCAGGACTCCATGTCAGGTCCTGTATTTCATTTTATCTTTGAAAATCTATAGTGTGAAGGAGATTATTATTCCTGTGTACTCTTCTATAAGGCATCCCAATCTTCCTTTGCCTGTTCTCAATCATCCTAGATACTTAATTACAAAAGTATATTCTTGACACAAATTACTGGGAAAGTATCCCAAACACTCTATTTCAAATCTGTTAGACTTTCCCGAATTTGAGTTTCTCTCAAGGAGTTTCTCTAGAGATCACAGTTGCTTTGAGCTGTTCATTTAAAGAGAGGGCAGGTCACCACCATGACCTGAATACAGCCTCCATCATATTGGGATTTGTTACTAATATCAAAGTTTTATGCACTAATATCAACGTGTGCCAGAGGTTTCTACACCTCGATTGTGTATCTGAAGTTCTCCAAATTATTAAAACATATGCAGTTTCTAAGGCCCCCCTCCCAGTTCCACCACATCCAAAACTCAGGATGGGACCTAATTGAGTAGAATTGTAGAACATTCCCTAGAGTACTGGGGATCAAAGGTGAAAAATCATTGCTCACAGAATTAGCTTTTCATAAATAAAATGTCTTTTGAATGTTAAAAACATATGCTCTAAAATATAGTATACACATAGTATATACTTCGTGTGTGTGTGTGTGTGTGTGTGTGTGTGTGTGTGTGTGTACATGCATGTTGTACTATGGATTTAACCCAGGGCCTTCAATCTGAGCTACATCCCCAGTTTGTTTCTTTTCAGATTTGAGTCACGATCTCACTAAGCCACTAAGTTGCCCGGGATAGGCTTGAACTTTCAACCCTCCTGCTTTAGACTTCCACTATGCTGAGATTGTAGGTGTGTACCATAAATCTCAGCTTGTTGTTTCTACTTTTGACAGTATGGCGATGGGCTCGCATGTTTTTTCCAGTGTAGCAGACTGAGAGCTGGTTAAACCTACTAACTCAACTCACACTTGAGTAACAGTGTAGAGTGCAATCATGTGGACAAGAATAATTATCCGAAACTCCTGCCAGATAGATTTTATACAACCAGTTTTTTTCTGACTTACTGGAAGTTATTTAACTTTTCTAAGCCTGTTTTCTGATCCATAGTTTGGAGACAATATTACCTTGTACAGTTTTTATACGAATTAATGAGAGAATCTGCCTTAAACATTCAACACAATACCCCACTTACAATAAATCATCTAATAGATGTTTTAATAAATAGCTAATAGATGTTAGTTATTGCAGTAACTATGACCATAAAAAATAAAGTATGCTCTGGTCATGATGGCACATACCTGTAATCCCAGCACTTGGGAGGCTGAGACAGGAGGATCGGTGTGAGTTTGAGACCAGTCTGGGCTACAAGAGTGAGCTCAAGGCCACTCTGAACTGCATAGTGAGACTCTGTCTCAAAAAAAAAAAAAAAAAAGTATGCTGTAAAAGTGAATTTAGACAGGGACAATAGCAGGACACTAATTGCAAGCTCTGATGATTTTCAAATTTCAGGTAGGGTTTGGTCAATTACATGGACCTCAGGTTGAATGGTGTCCATACAGGCTTACCGAGGACCACAACTAGAGCAGCATTTTTCTCAGTAGAGTGACTTGACAAGCCTTTTGTGTTTTACCACAAAAAGACCTGCAAAAATTCTCATTAAGAGATTGTGTGACCTTAGCTGTGACAAAAAATACAATAAACTGGGCTGGTGAGATAGCTCAGTAGACTAATCACCTGCTTAGGCAAACACAGGGGCCAGGGTATGATCCCCAGAACCACGTGCCAAGCTGGCCCTTTCCCTGGGCATGCTGAGCCGACCACTGAGAATGGGCATAGTGGTGTATGCCTATAATCACAGCACTGGGAAGACTGCAAACAAGAAGATCACTCTGAGTCCGAGCTGCATAGTGATACCCTGTACCAAATACATTAAAAAATACAATAAACTTTAAAATGGTTTGAAAAATTACTGCAATAAAGAACACATTGCCAACGAATCCCCCTGGAAATATTCTCTGTGGCTTTGAACACACTTGACCTGTTTATTACTCTTGCTGCTTTCTGAAGCAGCTGTGTTCAATGGCGCTTCCATGGTTGCCTCAGTGTCCTGAGCTTGTTCAAAGTGTTCACCTTCCAGGGTCGTTTTGATCTTGAGGGAGACTTAGAGGTTGCCTAGTACCCCATTGGAGGAAAAATATTGTTATGGTTTAGATTTAAAATATCTCCAAAGAGTCATGTACTTGGAAAGTGATAAATTATGGGAGTATCACAGAGGCCTTGCTGTCGGGAACTGGGTCTGGGCACAGCACGTGGGACACGGGGGCCATGTCCCAACATGGTGGCTCTCCCTCCAGCGCTCTTCTCTTTGCTCACTGCTTCCTGTCTTCCATGCAGCTTTTCCTTGGCTATGTGCCTGTCTTCTCTGCCGTCCTGCCTTAAAACTGACGGACTTACAAACCTGGACCTGTGAAAATATGAGCTGAAAGAAACCTCTCCTCCTTTAAAATATTGGTTCAGGTACTGCGTCCCTGCAGTCAGAGGATGACAGACACAGACAGAGCGTGTCATACGATAATGTTGGTAAGACTCTTCTTTTCTATTGGATGGCACTCAGCAGCAACCTGCGCGATATCTTCAATCATACTTCCGAGGAGGACTTCCGGCCTGCTTCAGAAAGTGGCTGTGTGTGCAACGCAAAGGGGGCTACTTTAAGGAGATGAATGACAATGTGTCGTTCACTGTAATAGTTTCTCAAATTTAATCATTCACCATATATTTTAATCATGTCTTGCATTGGAATTTTTTTTTTTAAATCTTGTTGGAGAGATGCATTCACTCACCATCTCGAAGCCATTTATTGGGCTGGAAGAGATGACTGCGCGGTTTTGTGAGACAGTGCAGTATTTCAAATAAGACACTTTTCGAATTAGTTGTACTCCAGGTCCTATAAAAATATTGTTCTTATAGAAATAAAGATGTTTCTTAGACATGAAAATGTGTGACAATAATTTTAAAAGCTTAGAAGTTAAAAGGAAGTGAAATCCAACGAGCTGAGTCGTGAGGGCTTTAGGGAAAACGTTCTAATTTAAAAGACCTCTGATAAGAAATGA
>PVKN010044231.1:0-10120 GCA_004027915.1 Capromys pilorides
GCATTCGAACTGTGACTTTAGTATTATACACTGCTAGTCTCACTGTCAGAGATCTGTTGAAGATTATTAGGACTATTGTCTAATTTATCCTGTGTAGAGAAGTGCATGATTTTGCTCATACTATGTTTCCTAACTTTTCTGCTTGCCATTTCTTCATTGTTTAATCTTTAAGTCTTGATTTCCATTTAGCTGTGCTACAACTTTTCATTTTTATTTCTTCTTTTGAGTTCTTACACTAGGGAGACTATATGATATTTACACAAGTAGGTCTTGTTTATTTCACTTATGGGTATATATTCAAGAAACATCCACTTATACAGGAAGACTTCAAGTTCGTCATTCTTTATAGCTGAGTAATACTCCACAGTATAAAATCACCACATCTTTTTCAACCATTTTTCAGGTGATGGGAATTTTGAAGGTTTCCAAAATTTGGCTATCACAAATTGTGCTGCTATACACATCACTGCACAAACATCACTATGATATGAAGTTTCAGTTCTTCTGGGAAAATTCCCAGTAGGGTGGTAGCTGGATTGAATGGAATTTCCATCCTACTTTTTTAAGGAGTCTCAATACTGATTTCCATAATGTTTGCACCAGTCTGCAGTCCCAACAGCAATGGAGAAGGATTCCTTTTCCCCCAAAAGTCTCTCCAACATTTGTTGTTGGCGATTTCTTTATGATAACCATTTTTCTCTAGTGAGATGGTATCTATGTGTTGTTTTAATTTACATTTCATGGATGCTAGCTATGTGGAGAATTTCTTAATATTTATAAGCCGGTAATATTTCTTCCTCTGAGAAGTGTGTGTTCATCTCAGATGTCCATTTCCGCATTGGGTCTTTAGATTTTGAGACCCTAATTTTTTTCAGTATTTTATAAATTCTAGATAGGAGACCTTTGTCTGAATACTTATTAATTAATATTTTTTAAAATTTTCAGGATTATTTTTTCAGTCTGTTGGTAACTTCTTTTGACATGCAAAAACTTCTCAGCAAGAGGATGTCCCAGTTGTTGATTCTTTCAAGTATTACATGTATTACAAGTTGTTGATTCTTTCAAGTATAACATTTTTTAGTTTTGTCCATAAGATGTTTGCCTACCTCAGTGTCTTCAAGATTTCCTCTATTTTCTCTTCCAGAAGATTTAGGGAATGCAGAATGTTGCAACCATTATGGAAATCAGTGTGGAGACTCCTTAAAGAACTAGGACTAGAAAACCCATTCAGTCCAGCTGTAGACTTACTGAGAATTTTCCCAGAAGAACTGAGAACATCACATCATAGTGATGTCTATGCACCTATGTTCATAGCAGCACAATTTGTGATTGCTAAATCTTGGAAAGAACTCAAATGCCCATGACCTGAAGAATGGTTGAAAAGATGTGGTGTTTTTATACAATGAGATATTACTCAACCATAAAGAATGACAAACTCAGCCTTCATATATAATTGGAAGTACCTTGAACAAATACCTAAAAGTGAAATAAACCAGACTGTTATGTGTAAATGTCATATAGTCTCCCTAATATAAGAATTGGAAAGAAGAAATAAAAATGGTAAAGTATAATATAGTTCAATAGGAAGTGAGAATTTAAGGATTAAACAATGAAGAGAGTTCTAGAAGGAAAATTAGGAAACATGATAGGGACAATACCATGCGCTTATACACAAAAGATGGTTAAGACAATGGATTCTCTTTTCAATTTTTTGGTAATTTCTTTTGGCATTCAAGAACTCAGTAAGAGGAGGTCCCAGCTGCTAATTCTTTCAAGTATTACATGTGCTGTTGGATTTTTGTCCCTGAAATGTTTGCCTACACCAAGGTTTTCAAGATTTGCTCCTACTTCTTGTTCCAGGAGATTTAGTATTTCTGTTTTAATATATTAGATCTTTAATCCATCTTGACTTTAGTTTACTGCATGGTGGTAGACCTGGGTCAAGTTTTAGTTTCCGGCATGTAAAAGACCAGTTTTCCCAATACCAATTGTTAAAGAGGCTGTCTTTCTTCCCGTATATATGTTTGCCCCCTTGGTCAAAGATAAGTTGGCTGAGTTTGTTTGTAGTTGCTTCTGCATCTTTTAATCTATTCCGTTGATCCCCAGATCTACTTCTGTACCAATGCCATGCTGAATTTATCACAGTAGCTTTATAGTACAGTTTTAAGTCAGAAACTGTAATGCCTGCTGCCTTATCTTTGTTGCCCTTGATTGCCTTTGCTATTATAGGTCTTTTCTGGTTCAAATAAATTTTAAGAATGATTTCTCTGGGTCTGTTAAGTATGTTGGTGGTATTTTGATTAGGATTGCAATAGATCTGTATAACAATTTTGGGAGTGTGGTCATCTTCACAATGTTGAATTTTCCTATCCAGGAACAGGGAATATCTTTCCATCTTCTGAAATCCTCTATGATCTCTTTTTTTTCATAGTACTATAGTTTTTATGGAATCCATCTTTTACTTCTTTAGGCAGGTCAATTCCTAGGAATTTCATTTTCCATGTTGCTATTGCAAAGGATATTGTTACTGTAATTTCCCTCTCAGTGTGTTTGTTATCTGTGTAGAGGACTTTTGACTTTTGGATACTGACTTTGTACCCTGCTATGGACTGAATTTGTGTATTTATTCAAGTAGCTCCTTGATGGAGTATTTTGGGTCTTCGAAGTAGAATATCATATCATCTGTGAATAATTATAGTTTGGCTTCTTCTTTTCCTACTTTTATTCTTTTTATTTCTGTCTTGTTTAATAGCTCCAGCTAATGATTCCAGAAATATGATGAATATGATCAGTGATAGAGGATATCTTTGTCTTGTACCAGATCTGAGAGTTAGAGCCTTCAGTTTTTCTCCAATTAGAATTAGGTTATCTGTTAGATTGTCATAGATGGCTTTTATCAACTTGAGGTAGAGGCCCTCTATTTCAATTTTCTGTAGGACTTTGAACATGAATGAGTGTTGGACTTTGTCAGAAGCTTCAATTTCTGCATCAATTGGGTTGATCATATGATTTTTGGCTTTGGCTCTATTGATATAGTGTATTACATTTATTGTTTCGTGTATGTTGAACCATCCTTGCCTCCCTTGAATGAATCCTACCTGGTCATGGTGTATAATCTTCCTAATGATTTGCTGCATTCTATTTATAAGGATTTTGTTGAGGATTTTTGCATCTGTGTTCATGAGAGAGATTGACCTGTAGTTCTCTTTTTTACTTGCATCTTTCTCTGGTTTTCTATCAGTAGTTACCCTGTGGCAGACTCAGTGCAGATAGGAAGACAACCATGTGGACAGTCATTGCTAGAGCACTGTTGAACATTCTGAATCTGAGCTTCAGATTTCAGCCAAAACACATCAGGCTCTTTGGGCCTCTGCACTAGCTGATAGTTCATCAGAAATGATGATCTCATTTGCCTATTCAACTGACTTCCTGATATAAGATTAGGAAATGTTGTTGTAGGTTGTGTGTTGGTGCTGAAAGAAACAACAAGAAGACCTGATGAAGGTAGCTCAGAGGACTCACTGAGATCTGTCTCTCTTGAAGTGAGCCCGGAACCCCAGAAACATGTTCCTTTTATTTAAGTCATACAATAGAAGGATTACAGGGAGGAGAGGAGATAATCACCAATGTCTCAAGTAAGGGCAGAGACATCAGTCAGGACAAACTGTTACCGTCTTTTTAAATCCTAGCTTTCTGAAATCCCCAAGTAACAGATTACAACCCACCCTAAGCTTTGTTTATTGTTCTTCACTTCTTTAAGATGCTAGTTTCTTATCTTTACAGAATGCGGATAGTTTGCTAAAGCACAGAGGTTCTCAGACTTATATCCAACTTTCCCCACTGTTTGGATTTTTGTGCATTTCTGTCAGGACTTAGAAAAAGATGAAAATGCCTAAGGTTTAAATTGAAATGCTGGTGCATGGTGCATTGAGTAGAGTTTTAAACAATATCTTATGTCATTAACTGAAATGTTAGACATGCCCCAAAATATTACATGCTGGAAACAAACTTCTCAGTTAGTGACAATTGAAAGTGGTCTTTTTACAAGTGATTTGTCCATGAGAGCTTCTTCTTGCACGGATTAAACACTCATAGGTTAATGAATTATGAGGCTTTGGGCAAGGGTCATTATGACAGTGAGTGTTTCTCTGTCATGCATGTTCTGTCAACACATGTGATTCTTATCCTGTGATGTTGCAGTGTGAAACTCTTTCCAGGTCCCAGAACAGACTCACACCATGGTCCCAGACATCTAGAGCCATAGTTAGATGAAATCTTATATTTAGAAAGATACTTTCTGCTCATCCATTCACCCATTTTGTTTGAAACTGCAAATATACTCTGATGTTAACCAACCAACATGAATTGGATAATGCTTTACAATAATATTACAAAAGGTGTTGTCCCTTCTCTTATTGTATTGTATATTGTGAATGAATAATTTCTTTAACACAAGACCAGTATCAAGTGTCTTTTTGCCACCATTGGAAGGAGTATTTCATCAATGACTTTTTCTATGGCAGAACCCTAGTGAGGTGAGCCACCTTACCATGATTGTGAATTTTCAAGATGCCTTTTGGGAGCTGCACATAATGGCTTGTGTCAAATGACCTGCTGTAGCCATATGATGCTAAATTTTTCTTTCTCAATATAATAAATTGTCAAACATATCTTAATATTTTTAAAGTACAAAGTTTAAATTAATCATGATTCTTTAATTACAATCTTTCAGTTATTAAAATTTTCAGGTTGGTATTGGGGAAACAGCTCAGGGGCACAAGTGTCTTCCTGGCAAGTACAAGGCCCTGAGTTTGAACCCCAGTTCTGAAAAAAAATCACGTAGCTATTCATTGTCATACTAGAATTTTATTTCTACTATTGTGGATTTGTTATCACTATAACTTACACATTTTCTATTTCGTGTTTTTCTCTTCTATGTGTTATATTTCATTTGTCTCCAACATAGATATCTAACTTCCTAAGAGGTGCACTGCTTAATGTAGAAGGAACATGATAGTATGCGTTAAGATGATCTATGTACGTGTGCAGCAGCTGAGCCAGAATACGCCAGGAATAGATTTAAGTGACAAGAGCATTGAGATCAGAGTGAAATCTTTGGAAAAGAGGACATTTTTTTTCACCTGCACTTAACAGTATATACAGAGAATGTGAACAACTCTCAGAATGTGGGAGTGAAGCCAAGGTTACCTCCTGAATAGAGATTGTCTGTAGAAATTTAATTTAGTTCTTAAATATCAAGCAAAATCTTAGTGTTTGTGGACAGCAGGAAGTCTTGAGTTCTGCTCACTGTGCTTTCTATACTCTAGTGCATGGCTATGTCATCTCTGGTCACAGTGTTCAGCTGCAGGGAGAATTGGTTCATGGCTGTGTTTCTGGAGATTGATGTGTGAATTTTGAAGGCCAGGCTGCACCAAGTGCCACCACTGTAACTTAAGTCTTCCATTCATGCTAGGCAATTTTTTTGGAGGTTGACAGTTCATATTCCACCAGTGACCACTGCTTGTGATGGAAAATCCAGCGTGGTGCACTTTATATAACATTGCCTAGTGGTGGAGATATCCAAAGCAACAGGAGAGGAGGTACAGAACTTCTCCCTTATATTGTATGCCAACCTCCTCCCCCCATAAGGGCTGATATAGAACTCACATTCATAATACAAGCATTAGAACACAATCAAGTCACATAACCTACATTAAGCCACTCACAAAAGCCCATGACCATGATAACATGAGGCTTTGGGAGGACATCCGACACCAATCATAACAAAGGTTGCTGTAGTGAACAAACACACACTTATTCTATTCAGTTAAGATGCATAGCTAGATTTTTTTGTTTCCTATTCTCAGTTATTTCACCAGTTTTATAAGCACATCCTTAGTTTCATCATCTCTGTGATTTCATAATCTAAGCAGCTGCTTCTCCCTCTGGGTTTCTGACTCATGCAGGATATGGGTCACCATACTGTGCTTCTTGCACAGTAATACACAGCTGTGTCTTCAGACTTCAAACTGCTCAGCTCCATGTAGGCTATGCTGGAGAACTTGTCAGCAGTTATGGTGGTTCTGCCCTGGAACCTCTGAGCATAATTAGTATAATCATCACTTGGGCCAATCTCTCCTATCCACTGAAAACCCTGTCCAGGACTCTGTCGCACCCAGCTGATCCAATAACTGGTGAAGGTGTAACCAGAAGCCTTGCAGGACAACTTCACTGATGCTCCAGGTCTCCTCATCTCTGCTCCAGACTGCACCAGCTGCACCTGGCCATGGGCACCTGAAAGTAGAAGACAAAAGTTCAAGGTGGTATCCAATGACAGCTCTGGTCACTTTGTCAGGGATAAGACTAGGGATTATCTTACTTTTCACAGCTGCTATCAAGAGGATGATTTTCCACATCCAGTCCATGTTGAGGAGCTGTGCTCAGGGGTACTCTATAGAAGACAGAGATGGCTGTTGAATGCTCTGAGCCAAGATCAATCCATATTTACATTAGCAGGTTCTGCTTATTTGAATTTTCATGAAGTAGGCAACTGCTTAGCTCTATATCTGTTCCAGTCTCAACCTGGAAACAGGCTGTAATTGTACATGGAGCATAGAACAGTGAGATGCTGGGATTCATGAACTTATCCTGTCTGAGGAAATGCATCTCCTGCCATTCTTTGCAACATTGCAATGCATGCAGATCTCCCTCACTGAGAATTAAGCAACCAGTATAAGGCTCTGTTCCATGAATGCAGCTCAATTGGTCCATAAATGACCTGAACTTCTACATGTGCATCAGTGTCCTTGATGCTAAGTAGCTGGATTGACCTCTACCTACTTACATCAGGTATCAACAGAATTCAAAGTTAATTCTTAGTGAGGAATATTGCCCCTTCCACATTTGTACTCAGAATGATCTGTTGACTCCTCTGATTTTAGTTTAGCCTCCTAGAATTGTTTCTGTAGTACCTGTCTGGGTTATAGATGTCCCATGTCTTCTATAGAAAGACCACTGGTACCCAGACAAGCCCTGTGAAGTACAGTGAAGGGATGAGGTTCTGGCTCAATCAAGGATAGGACTTGATTGTAAACACTGATAATTCTGTTTCCAAAAATCTTGTCTAAGAGTTTTTATTTATTTATTTTTGGGGGGTGTCCTCATTCACACTGAAACAAAGCAGAATTTTGGATTTTTCAGAAATTGCAAGCTGACATCCACTCTTCCTCCTCTTTGCTCACTGTGTGGTATACATGGTCCGTGTACCTTTCACATGCTATAACCCTCTGTAGCCCTTCCACACACTCACTCTTCATGTGAACACAAGCACCTGATAGTGAAGATCATGTCCCCATATTCTGTGTTTCTTTCAACATAATGCACCATTACAGAGTTAGGAATTAATCATATGTTTAACTCCCTCACTAATAAGATACACAAAGCACTGTAATCCCACATGTGCAGGTCTGTTTGAAAGATTTAAATAAAATCATCCAGTAAGGTATTTATCAAATGTGTGCATGCATTATAGACTTCCAGTGTTGGATGAGTTTGTGAAAGGAGAGGACACAAGCTCCAGAAGAACCTGCTGCAGTTTTCACAACTGTTCCTACATTGCATCAGTGCAGTGCTGGTCCCGAGCACTCAGTTTTTCTCCAATTTCAGATGGGTTCCAATCTGAGATGGGTAAACTTCTACTGATGACTGCAGCCAAGAGAATGTAGTCAATGGACTTTTGAGACTTTTTTTCATTGAGACCCTGAATGTCTGACCCATGGACAGGGGACTCCCTTACTGAACCTGACATGTTGCAGGGAGACCTGAGCTGGTACAAGTGAAACTAACTGGGGCTTACCTGCAAGAAGTCAATTCAACCCTCTGAGTGAGTTCATCCAGGGGACCTGCAGATTCCAGGGTAAGAATCGCCTCCTCTCCATCAACAATCCCATGATTCCACGACATAATCCATCTGCAGCTTCTGTGTGCAGAGTCTCCTCCAGTAATATAATTTAAGGAAAAGAAAACCACAAATGATGATGGTAAAATCTCTCTCCCAAGCTTCCTTCTCTGAACCTGCCGGGACATTTCCTGGTGCTCAGTAGATGCCCAGCGACCCGTGCTGGTCACTACTCCTCTGAAGAATGTTTCTTTTTTTCTCTCTTTTTAAAAATTTTTTATTACTTTTAATAAGAGATTACAATGTGACAGTTTCAAAACACATTAGTAGTACATTCCCAATAATTGATACAATGTATATTGTTGTCCTCATTGTAGTTATACAGAGCACAGGGTGTAGACATGATAAATTTTCTAATGGTTATTAGTACAATAGATTTCTTCTCTTTGAAAAGAGAAGGTAGTTGTATACATAGTCAAATGTTCCGTAATTTCAGTGAGTTACTGGTGAAACTGGCAATGTTGGAAACTGTTGATTAGAGCCTTTTACAGCTCAGCATACTAAACTACCTTTATGTTTTATGTATCATGTTTAAACTTTTCTGCTGGGTGGTTAAGGGTAAGTTAAAGCAAGACCTGTATAATAAAACATGTAGTTTTTGTATCTCCCAAGGTCAGTCAAATCCCCTCAAGATTTCCTTTGGAACCAGGTACAGTGCTTTGTAGAACCGTTGTCAGTATCAGCCATCTGGATGAGTCACAGCCATTGCTTGACCAGTTTGCTCTCTGTGAAAGCCCGAGAGAATGTTTTCTCTCTAGGTGACACTTCTTAGGCACACTATATACCTTCAATCCTTTTCCTCTGTGGTCCCTTAATCACCTTGAACAGAAAATTTTGGACCACTGAGTTACAGGATGTTACAGCACAGGTTCTGTTCTGTCCTTCAGACTTTTAGATATCTGAAGAAAGTTTCTGAGTGGTCTGCATTGCTGTCTTGTCACTGTTTCTCTGGCCTGGTGGTATACAATCACATCCTCAGTTTTCAGAATGAAAATTTGTAGGTGAAGTGTGTTCTTGGTCTTGTCTTTGTGAAGATCCATTGGACCTGCATGGAGGCTGCATAAGATGGGCTACTTCCATGCTAATTAATAAGGCCTGTTCTTCTCCTCCCTGAAGCCTGGAAGAAACAGCACATAGTATAGCTACTAAAGGGGACTTCAGAGGCTGCAAAGTTGTGTCTGGACACCTTGGGCTGCCATAGGGCTTCCCACACTGTTCCTGCTGCACCTGACACAAAACACCTACAAGCACAGTGTCATCCTCCTCAGGATGTCACATATGTCTCCTTTTCATCCTATTCATACACAAGTGCACATTCAGAATTTGTTATTGTCCTTAGACTACCATTAAAAATTCAACATGGAAAATGGAGCTTAGTCTAAACTCTATGTCTGTGATCAATAGCTCCACCGAGTTGGAACACCAGGATATCCAGGCCTGGGCTCCCCTCTAGAGCTCCAGCATCAGGGCTGGGCTGGTTCTTATCAGCAGAGGGAGGTCTGATTGCCATACCCTGTTTGTACACAGAAGGTCTGGTGATAAATGTGTTACAGAGAGGAAATGTGAACTGTGTAGTAATGACAGCATCTGAGAAATGGTGAGTAATCAGGGTGTGATATGACTTAGTGTCTTCTCTCTTCATACTTTTTTGCACATACACAAGTCACAGCATTTTTCTATCATTTGCCTTTACTGTACAATCACATGAGATTATGAAATTTCACATAATCACATGAGATTC
The DNA here is from genome assembly GCA_004027915.1 of Capromys pilorides. Taxonomy (NCBI): domain Eukaryota; kingdom Metazoa; phylum Chordata; class Mammalia; order Rodentia; family Capromyidae; genus Capromys; species Capromys pilorides. Next base: position 9,699 of record PVKN010044231.1, read on the forward strand.
TGTAGAACTTGATGCCTTGAAGATGCTGCATGCATTCCCAGGGCCCTATCCAATTTAACCTGTGAACACACTGCTTACTGATCCAGCATCTGCAGGTAGAGAGAGGCACCTGGTGAGATTTGGAGATCCCCATCTTACAGTGTCAACAAGTGTGGCATTCCTGCCCTCTGCTCTTTGGTTAATGCAACAGAATCAGCACTGACACAGCTGCTACTCATGACTCTCTCAATGCCTAGTGTCAATATCTTTCTGTTCATCTGATTTCTATTTTCACACATATTTAATTTACTCTTTCGGTTTCAATTTTAATTAAGAGTGTTTGCAATGCTCAGTGTTTACAATTGCTTTGGGGAATAAGTCCATGGCTAGAATCATTTAATACTTTGCATCCACTTCTCTTTCCTTCTCAACTTCTTTCCTCT
>PVKN010044232.1:0-10134 GCA_004027915.1 Capromys pilorides
CTTAGACCGCTAAGCTATCTTCCCAGCCCCTCTTTTTCTTTCTTTTAATTTTATTTTGTTGGCCTCTTTTTCTAAATTGGCTTTCCTTGATCTATTATTCCTGGCTCAGATTTTTAGTATTTTTTGGACAGGATCTTGCTAGGTAGCACAGGCTGGCCTGAGACTTGGGGCACTCCTCCTGCCTCAGCCTCCTATGGGCTGATATGACTGGCATATGCCACCAAGCCCAGTCCAAATACTACTTTCTCTCAGGAAAATTAAATTTCATGGGTAATTTTATAACTCTGCATTCTGTGGCAGGGAATATAGCTCAGTCATACAGAGCCTGGTACAGTACCTGGTCCTGAGTTTTTGATTCCCAGCACCAAAAAAAGAAGAGGCGAAGTCCAACTCATCCCGGCCTTGCTCCCGCAGACTTGTGCTGAGCAAGACAGGCTGGGCCAAGCGTTCGAGGATGCGTTCGAGGTTCTGAGGCAGCACTCGGCAGCAGATCAGCAGGCCACCTCAGGTACGGAGCCCTGCACCCTCGTCAGCGGCTTGGCCTTACCCAGAAGGGCAGTGACCCATCAGGTGCTGTAGTGCTAGCTCTCGGGAGGCTGAGGCAGGAGGATGGATTGGTCAGTTTAGGCAGTTTAGCAAAAATCTGTTTCAAAAAGCAGTGTGTGGGGGGGCGGGGATGTTGCTCTCTGAAGAACGCTTGGGTTAAATCCAAGCACTGGGAAAAGAGGAAAAAAATCAGAAAGCCTCATGCACAAAAATTCAGGGAATATGGGGGAAAGATTACTTTTTGCTTCTCAGGTATTTGGTGGACGGTCTCTGTACATAGCTCAGACTCCTAGTGAGCTTCCTGTTTTCAGCCTCCTCAGTGCTGGTACTATAGGAGTATGCCACCATGCCTGGTCTCAGTGGCCCGCTCAGGGTGCCCAGGGGCAGGTCCACGTGGTGTCAGGGATTGAGCCCCAGTCCCTGCACTTGCCTAAGCAGGTGCTTAGTCCACTGAGCTATCTCATGGGCCAAAGATTAAAAGTATCTTGTTAGATGCCCATAATCCCAGCACTCAGGAGGCTGAGACAGGAGGGTCTCAAGTTTGAGGCCAGCCTGCACTACACAGAGCTTGAGGCTAACCTGGGCAACAAATAGAGGCCTTGAAAAGGGCCAGGGATGGAGCTCAGTGGTGTAGGCACTTGCCTGGCAAACCCAAGGCCCTGATTTGATTCCTTGTGCCAAAGAGTTTTTTGTTTTTTATTTGATTTTATTAATTTTAATAGTAGGACAGCCACAATAATTAATACAATGCATACTGTTGTCTTCATAATAGTTGTTCAGAGTACATGATGTAGGTATGAAGCCCTGGGCTCAACCCGCAGTACCACAAAAACCCCCAGAGTCTGCTTGGTGTGTGTACCCAGACCTTCTGTGTACAACTGGTACCCCACCTGGTACCCAGACCGTGTTAGTTGCATAACTTCCCTTGCACCCCCTACCTTATGACGTCAGCAGGCATTCTGCCTGGATTTATCTATTTTTTTAAATTTTTTTATTTATGTTATGGCCTGCTCAGCCTGCCCTGGGGATGGGGCTGTTGCAGCATGTGGTGCTGGGGATTGAACCACAGTCCCTGCAGTTGCCTAAGCAGGTGCTTTAGACCACTGAGCCATCTCACCAGCCCTCTGCCTGGATTTATGACCTGTTTTTTGTTTGTTTGTTTTTTTGCGGGACCAGGGTTTGAACTCACGACTTTGCACTTGCCAAGCAGGCACTTGTGCCACAGAGCCATCTCCCCAGCCCCTTGATCTGTTTTTTTGTTGTTGTTGATATTGTTGCTGTTTCTCATTTTTTTGAGACAGGATCTCCCTATGCAGTCCAGGCTGGCCTTGAGCTCACTTAGTAGTCCAGGTTTGCCTTGAATTTGCAGTGATCCTCCTGCCTCAGCCTCCTGAGTACAGGGATCACTGGCGTGCGCTACCACACCTGGCGCAGGTGGGAGTGAGTCACCCGTCGGGTCCTTAGCGCGATCCCTCATGTAGCAGTCGTTTAACAGCCTGGTCACAGGACCTGAGCTCAGGGCCTGAGCTCCTCATTGAAAGCAGAAGGTCTGTGTCCAAAAAGCTTTTTCGACAACCGATTCCCTGGAGCCCATGCAGTGCTGGGAGGCAGCCGCTCGGGGGCGCCTGTTCCGGCACCTACTGAGTTCACATGGAGAATTGGGGAGCTGAGGGTGACAAAGTCTGGTGACCGGGTACACCGGGCAGCACAGCAGAAAGGCCGCGCAGCTACTGTGCGCATAGCCTAGGTGTGTATATGCTGTGTGCACAGGTGTAGATTCTGCGCGCGTGTTGGGTGCTGTGTGTGCTGGGAGGCTGTAGGCGAACTGCCTGCAGTCCCGGGCCAGGCTGGCACACGGTGAGGTCCTGCACACGCGCGTGCACGCGCACACACACACGCGCGCACACACACACGCTTGCCTCTCCCTGCCTCCGCCTCTGTGCAGAATACAAGAGCTACCTGACGCTGCTCAACCACTGGTCGCCGCTCAGAGCCGGCCCCGGGGTGCTGCTGCCCATGGAGGAGCCCGACTCCCTCTCCAGCTGGCGGTCTATGCTGGTGAGTCGCCGCAGGCCTTGCTGGGAGGGACAGGAGGGACACAGCCCTGACTGTCAAGCCTGGTGGAACGGTCCAGTGCTCCAGGGGATGGGGGTGGGATGAGTGGGGAGCGTGCCTGGAAGCGGGCAGACCCCAAAAGACCACACAAGACAGGCCCGGCCCGGCCCTTCATCGGGCAGTCTTTCCAAGAATACAATGTCGTATCCATCTGCCCTTTTTTTGCTTCTTTTTTTTGAGGCAGGGTCTTGCTAGGCGGCAGCCCTCCCGTCTCAGCCTCCTGAGGGCTTTCTTGTTTTTCCGTTGTTTTCTTCGTGAAGCTATCTTATCAAGCAGTGTAGTAGGGTGGGATCTAAATGTGATTTTTTTTTTCTTTTGAGTCAGGGTCTCACTAGGTAACCCAGGTTGGCCTTGAACATGCTGCCACCCTCCTGCCTCAGCCTCCCCAGTGCTGGGATTACAGGTGTGTACCACACCTGGCTTGTACACCCTTTTTGAAAAAGAAGGCTACGTAAACAAGTTGACTTTGCTTTTTGTGCCACGAAGCAACGCGGCGGTGGAGGCCAGTGAGATCTTTGGACACCGGTCAGGAATCTCGGGTCTGGCTGTGCCCTGCCCATGGCCTGAGCTTGGCAGGAGCTGGTCACAGCTGTTGCAGGTGAGGTAGGGAAGCCAGGGGCACCAGCGCTGCCCCAAGTCGAGCAGAGAGACCAGCAGGCCTTCCTGTGAGCTGAGCCCCTACCTGGAACTCTGCCCACTGCACTTGGAAGTCGCAGGGAACCCATAGATCTCTGTCAGTTAAAACTGGAGTCACGGATGGGCCAAATGTGGATGATTCAGGCCGGCAAGATAGCTCAGTGGTCTAAAGCACCTGCTTAGGCAAGCTTAGGCAACCTCAGGGACCGCGGTTTGATCCCCGGCACCACATGCTGCGCCTGCCCCACCACCAGGGCAGGCTGAGCCGGCCGTAGCATAAATAAATAAAGTTTTAAAAAAAGATGTGGATTCTCAAACTCCTGTATCAAAATGGAAAAGAGCCAGGTGTTGCGGTGCACGCCTGTAATCCCAGCACTTGGGAGGCTGAGGCAGGATTGGTGCGAGTTTGAAACCAGCCTGGGCTACAAAAGCGAGTTCAAGGCCAGCCTGAACTGCCTAGCAGGATCCTGTCTCAAAAAGACAGAAAACAAAACAAAACAAAAACAAAATAGAAAAGAACCGTGCAGGGTGGTGAATGCCTGTAATCTCAGCACTGGGAGGCTGAGGCAGGAAGATCATGCATTACAAACCAGCCTGGGCTACATACACAGCAAGATCCTGTCTCAAAAGTTACAAAAACAACAAAAAATTTTTTTTATCATAAGTTGAGCTTTCTGTAATGCAAATTTTATTTTTGTCTATAATTTTTGTGTGTGGCTGGCTCTGCCCACCCTGAGGGCGGGTCTGGCGCAGCACGTGGTGGCGGGGATCGAACCTTGGCCCCTGCATGCTTGCTCAAGCAGGTGCTTGAGACCACAGAGCTATCTTGACAGTCCCTACTGGTTTTATTTTAAATGCTATTATGGTTTGAAATGTAGCACGCATGCGCTGGCACTTCTCCTCGAAGATGTATTGTTCACACGTTGAAATGAGCAGCCTCGTGCCCCCGAAACGCTGCCTCCCTGGAGCCAGAGAAGACGGGAGTTTTCAGTTCTGCTCATTTATTTTACATAGGACTCTGACACGTGCGTCGAGGTTGGCGCGCGCCCTGTGCGGTGTCTTTTCAAATTCTATGTTTTGAGAAGCTACGCGCCACCCCGCTGGCTGTGCTGAGAGGCGCTCGACCGCCCTGCGCCCTGCGCGGCGACAGCGGAGCGAGCTTCCTTTTGTATCCACATCTTTTTTTTATTGTTTTTTGGAGATGAAGTTGAAATCATGCTGGACTCAAACGAATAGATAAGTAACCACTTTTTTTTTCAGCCTGAGAGATATTTCTGTAATTATAACAATATCTTGAGCAAAATCTGCAAAACTACTTGACATATTTTTATACTTCTTGCAATAGGTGGAAAACAACAAACCCTGTTCTAGTTTTCCCCTCTTATGAACTCGGGGCCTCTGTACTGAGCTATGTCCAAGCTTTCTGTTGTTGTTTGATTTTCTTTAAGTTTCAAAACAGGATCTGGCTAAGTCACTAAGTTGCCGAGGTGGCCTCGGCCTCCTGGTCCTCCTGCCTCAGCCCCCCAGGGAGCTGGGAAATTCTCTGGGGTGGACAAAGGGAGGCCGAGGCTTTTCCGGCCTTTTGCCAGGGGGGGCGTTTGGAGGGGATGCTTAGATCTCCTGAGGGAGCTGACTGGGGTCTCCCCTGAGGCGGCGGGAAGGGTGAAGGCAAGTTACGTCCTGGGCTGCGTTGGGGGAGAAGGGGGAGGTGGTCTTTTGTTTTAAGGGCATCGGCCACCAACGATGACTTTAGCAATCCGTGCTAGGCCAGAACCTATCATTGCACCAGCGAAAGCGTTCTCCTTGGTGCGTTATTTTATAAAACAGCAGCAGCAGCAGCAGCAGCAGCAGCCCACGGCTAACCGTGGAATATTATTTGTGTAGCACAGTGCTTCGGACCTCTGTTGCCTGGAAGGAAACATTCACCCACCTCTGCAGAGCACAGCCGGATGCCCGATGGTCTCACCTGCCCTGACCCAGCCAAGGGGAGGAAAAGGTACTGCCTGCCACGTGTGCGTGCTCACACGCACACACGTGTACACATGCACATACGTGTACACATGCACACACATGTACACATGCACACACTCACTCTCCCAGTAATGAATGAGCTGATTTAGGAGGGTTTTACATCATATACAACTGCTTAAACAGCCCTGCTCCATGCTGGGGAGATGGCTCGGTGGTCTAAGCGCCTGCCTGGCAAGCACAAGGTCCTGGGTTCCAGGCCCAGTCTCACACGCCGTGGGACCTCCGTGTGGGCCTCCGAAACAGAGCATGGTGGTGCACGGCTGTAATCCCAGCACTGGGGAGGTTGAGGCAGGATGACTGTTGGGAGTTTGAGACCAGCCTGGGCTACAAAGTGAGCACAAGGCCAGTCTGAGCTGCATAGTGAGATTCTGTTTCAACCCCTTCCCCCCCAAAAAAGCAGAACAAAAAAAATCTATTCACACAATAAACTCTAAATTTGGATTTTTAAATTTATTTCTGCCTCAGCTCTACTTTAAAGGGTTTTTTTTTTTTTTAATGTCTGTTTGTTTTGGTTTGCTTTGTTTTGTTTTGTTTTGTTTTTGTCTTTTTGATGCAGGATCTCACTATGCAGCCCAGGTTGGTCTCAAACTGACATCGATCCTCCTGCCTCAGCCTCCCCAGTGCTGGGATTACAGACATGCGCCACCACGCCCGGCTGAAGTTATTTTAAATGCATAATTTTCAAAAGCTGTTTTCTGTCCCCGTGTTGCAGCACACTGTACCCTAGATCCCTAAATGCTAAGCATGCACTAGTGTTGCAACCCCCGCGAGGACGGCGGTGGAGCTCCCTACCCACTGGCGCAGGAGAAGGCCCAGAGACGTTTTGGCTAAAGATTTTTTAAAATTCCACAGTTGAAAAATAGTAACACTCATGTTTTTACAACTCAAATGAAAGTATTTAAAATATAAATGACCAAGGGCCAGGAGGTAGCTCAGTAGAATAATCGCTTGCCTGACAAGTGCAAGGTCCTGAGTTCAATCCCTGGTACCGCAAATAAGTCTATAAAATAGAAATAACTGGGCCAGCGAGATAGCTCAGTGGTCTAGAGCACCTGCTTAGGCAGCTGCAGGGACCGCAGTTTGATCCCAGGTACCACATGCTGTGCCAGCCCCACCCCAGGGCAGGCTGAGCCGCTCATAACATACATACATAAACAAACAAACAAATAAATAAAATATAAATGACCAAGGTATGAGTGTTCTAGGCCAGCCTGGACTAAATGGTGAGGCACTGTCACCAAATGAAATGAAATAAAATAAGGTAAAATAAAACAACACAACTAGCGCAGACACCTCTTTTCTTCCTGTGTCCTAGAGTAACCTGACTCCCTGGCATTCATCTGTAGCAAATCTTTTTTTTTTGTATTATGGCGAGCTCAGCCTGCCCTGGGGGCGGGGCTGGCGCAGCACGGGGTGCCTGGGATCCAACCACAGAGGTTGCCGTTGCCTAAACTTCCCTAAGCAGGCGCTTTAGACCGCCGAACCATCTCGCTGACCCCTCGTCTGTAGCAAATCTGTACACTGCTCTATGGTTTAAGGTAGATGACTTTCTGGAAAAAAATGTACAAAAGAAAATGACCTTATTCCTAATTTTTAAACACCATATTTTTATTTTGCTCTTAACATATTTGGGATTGAACCCAGGTCCTCTGCGCTGAACTGTGCCTCCAGCCCCTTCCGCAGTTTTTTATTTAGAGACAAGATTTCAGCCACCCACTTTCCCTGGCTGGGTTCAAACTTGGAAATCCTCCTGCCTCAGCCTCTCTTGTGCTTGGATTACATATGTCACCATCTTTGGCTTAACACTTTTTTTTTTTTTTTTTGGCTTTTTGAGACAGGGTCTTGCTATGCAGTTGAGGCTGGTCTTGAACTCACAATAATCCTCCTGCTTCAGCATTCCGAGTTCTGGGATTACAGGCTTGCTCCGCCACACCCAGCAACACTGTTACTTTTAAAAAGTAAAATGCAGGGCCAGTGAGATAGTTCAGTGGTCTAAAGCACCTGCTTAGGAAAGCTTAGGCAACCACAGGGACCGAGGTTCGATCCCTGTCACCACATGCTATGTCAGCCCCACCCCCAGGACAGGCTAAGCCAGCCATAATAAAAAAAGTGTAGGGCTGGCAAAATATCTCAGTGGATTAAACACCCGCTTTGGCAAGCACAAGGACCAGGGTTCAATCCCTGATCCCGCATGCCACGCTGGCCCTGACCCTGGAGCAGGCTGAGCCTGGACAGAGTTTGAATATGGTGGCGCACACCTGTGATCCCAGCTCTGGGGAGACTGAAAACGGGAGGATCACTATGAGTCCAAGCTGTACAGTGCAACTCTGCGCCAAATACATAAAAATGAAAAAAAAAAAAAGAGAAAAAAAAGCAAAATAAAATGTAAGTTTTTTTTTCATTTTTAAAAATTCATAATAATTATTTTTTTTATTTATTTATTTATTTTGGCCAGCTCAGGATGGGAGTCGCACTCCCCTGCGGCCCATGGCGCGCTCTCTGCTCTTGGGCTTTCTGCTCTTGCTTTTTTCTATTTTATTTTTTCAAGTCGTTCCGCAGTTCCGGAGCTAGCATCTTCTTTTTGTTTTGCTGCTTTTGTGTTTGAGACAGGGCCTTGCTGGGGAGTGCAGGCTGGCACCCTGCACTCAATGTGTGGCCCAGGCTGGCCTCGAACCTACGCTGATCTCCTGCCTCAGCCTCCTGAGCGCTGAGGCTACCAGCAAGAGGGAGCACCTCCCAGCCGTCGCTGTGAATTCCCCTAGCTCCACTTTCTATTTGAATCGCGCTTCCCATCCAACAGTGCCTCATAACCCTTTCCCTCATTTGACTGGCCTCATTTGAATAAAGCTGCTTTAAATGACTTCCGTTCTGGAGACAGCTATTTTTTCTTTTTAATTGCAGTGCTACGGATTGAAATCAGGCCCCGTGCACTGAGCAACCTCCCCACCCTCTTCAGCAGTGTCCACCTATGTTGCCCATGCTGGTCTTGAACCTGGGATCCTCCTGCCTCAGCCTCCCGAGTGCTGGGTTTCCAGGCATGCAGCACCTCTCCATATCCAGTGAACTTTCAGTTCATGGGCTGTTTTGCTCTGTTGGAGGTCTGAAGTCTCGCCTCCTACCTCGCACCGGGTTGGCTGTGCAGAAAGCCCTCTTTTGCAGGGGCCTTAGTGTGTGTCTCCTTCCAGGACAGGATGAGGAGACTTGGGACAGCTCACAGCAGAATGAGTCTTCAGTGGTCAGATCCATGTGTGACCTCCGTGGGGCCTAGAGGGAGGCCCTAAATGTATTCCTAAGGGAGAAAGGTGAGGGAAAACCTGTCCCAAAGAAGTCGCTTAGCAGCCAGATGTGGTGGTACACGCCTGTAATCTCAGCACTTGGGAGGCTGAGGCAAGAGGCTCAATGCGAGTTCGAGACCAGCCTGGGCTACAAAAGTGAGGTCAAGGCCAGCCTGAACTGCATAGTGAGACCCTGTCTCAAAAAGACAAAAAAACAAATAAACAAAAAAGGTCGCTCAGCAAATCCTGTGAGACCAGCACTCAGGAGGCTGACGGAGGAGAATCTTAGCACATTCAAGGCCAGCCCGAGGACACAGCTAGTCCAGGGCTCCTCGGGCACCCGGCTAGGTCTGACTGTGTTTCCCCGCAGGCCGGAGGAAGCCGCGGCTGTACGAGTACCTGCACGAATCGCTCTGCAACCCGGAGATGACCTCCTGCATCCAGTGGGTGGACCCCGCCCGCGGCGTCTTTCAGTTCGTGTCCAAGAACAAGGAGCGGCTGGCCGAGCTGTGGGGCCGCAGGAAGGGCAACCGCAAGCTCATGACCTACCAGAAGATGGCGCGGGCGCTGCGCAACTACGGCCGCACGGGGGAGGTGACCAAGGTCCGCAGGAAGCTCACCTACCAGTTCAGCGAGGCCACCCTGCAGCGCCTGGCGTCCAGTCGCCCGCTGGCCAAAGAGCACCTGCCCAGCCCGGCCGCCCCGCTCCCGCCCCCGCCCGGGCACCCGGCCCTCGGTAGCTGGAGCCACCCGTGCCACCCATGGGCCGGCCACTTCCTCGGCCCGGGTCCCCCGGTCTATCAGGACGCGCGCTCCGCCGTGCCTCGGGGGTGGCTGAGCCACTGAGCTGCCCAGAGGAGCTGGAGCTTGCGACCCTCCCGCCTCGGCCTCCCACCCTGCCTGGCTAGAGCTTTCTCTAGAAGCAAAAGGAACGAATTTCATATCCATGGGGCCCATGTCCCACGTTGCCTCACCGAAGGTCTCCGCTGGCTGAGGGCCGGGCCACGGACTCTGGTCCTTAAGTTGTGTAGCTGCGCGTCCGCAGCCATCCGCCGCAGGCCTCATCTGGCACAGTGGAACCCCCCACCTCGTGCACGCCCCCCCCCCCAACATCCCCAAAGTCAACACAGCAACCATAAAAGCAGAATGGTTTGAATCAATTCCAGACCTTAAGGCATAACAGGACAATAGGAGGAGCCAGAGAGGGTTGGGGCACACGCCTGACACCTGTGACCTGTGATCTCAGCACTCGGGAGGCTGAGGCAGGAGGACCGCTGGGAGCTCAAGACCAGAAGGGACTGCATAGTGAGCGCTGCTTCCAAAAAGGCTAAGAGACCCCTAATGTCACAGTGACGCATGCCTGCGCATGCGTGTGGAGCACAGCCCCCAACAGCTAGGTGTTGGGAGTAGCCTATGGCATCGGTGGATGAACGGACAAAAAGTGTAGCATGTTTTTGAATGTGTAGTCTTTTTTTAACGTGCAGTATTTACACACAGTGGGGCCCTACTCTGCTGCCATGCAGGACAAGCC
>PVKN010044233.1:0-10109 GCA_004027915.1 Capromys pilorides
TAGCTGAGTAATATTCCATTTTGTGAAAATACCACATCTTTTTCAACCATTCTTCAGATGATGGGCATTTTGGTTGTTTCCAAGATTTGGCTATCACAAATTGTGCTGCTGTGAACAAAGGTGCACAAATATCTCTATGGTATGATGTTTTTGGTTCTTCTGGAAAAATTCCCGGTAGGGGAATAGCTGGATTGAACGGGATTCTAGTTCTAGTTTTTTCGGGAGCCGCCACACTGCTTTCCATAATGGTTGCACCAAGTACTCTACTACTGAGTGACAGCCCCAATCCTTTTATAATCCTGCGGCAGTATTCCTACCCCTTTTTGAAAAATTCTCAGCAATAACATACCTGTCTGAAGACTTTAAAAGTATATAAGATGAGGGCCAACCAAATAGCTCAGCAGATTAAAGTGCCTGCAAGCAGGTGCAGGTGTCAGGGGTTTGGTCCCTGGACTTGCCATGCCAGCCCCGCCCCCAGGGCGCACGGAGACAGCAACTGAGACTGGGCATGGTGACACGTGCCTGTAATCCCAGCTCTTGGGAGGCTGTAAACAGGTGGATCACTATGAGTCAAATCTAGTAGTGAGACTCTGAACACTCTATAGCCCCTTCCCTAAAATACACACAAAAAAGTATATGAAATGATACAGGCTTTGTGATACATCCTATAATCCCAATACTCAGGAGGCTGAGGCAGGAGATTTGCGAGTTTAAGGCCAACTGGACACATAGGAAGACCCTGTCTCAAAAAAGCAAAAGTACATAAGTGGAGAGTCCATGCTGGTGTGGACCTGTCCCCTCCCTTCCTGGTCACTTCTGATGGCTCATCTGGGTGTTATCATATGTGGCTGGATTTTGCTCCCTTCTCACCTCCCCACAGGCCCCAGGAACTGGCTCTTTCCATCTTCTGTCACTCCAAATGCAGCATTCCTCTGTATTCTGTTTTAGAGGCCCCTATCTTGTAAACTGTGCCTTCTCTTGGGTAACTTCATTTTCTCCCAGTTCAGCCTGTCGCCCAGAACACATCTCCCCCTGGAGTTGGCCTTGATCAAGTCTCCAGCAACACTTCAGGCCCCTTCTCCTGTGGTCACAACAATAAGTTGAGAACTTATACTTAAAATACAAATCTGACCTTGCCGTTTCCCTTCTGGAAACCCTTACAATTCTTTTCCATCATGTGCAAAGTAAAGTGAAAATTCACATGCCGACCTCCTGGTTTCCTAGGTGGCCCTGCCCACCTCATCCTGACTGTATCTTGAGCACCCCAGCAGTCCCTGACTCTTGGTTCAGCTGAGGACATCCTTGCCTGGGAACCACCGCGAGGTTGCTCCTCTCCTGGAAACATTCTTTCCATCCCTGTGGTCCTGGCTGCCAGCTCCTGCTAGCCTCTGCCTATATTTGTGACCCCCAGGCTGTGCTTTATCCCTCTCAGTCAGATCCTTTTGTCCCACATTCTCTAGCTTCCTGTATTTTTTCATTACACCTCTGAGCCATTTGTGATTCCACCACAATTCGGTGTCCACTTGTGATTGCCAGTCTTCCCACCAGCTGAAAGCTCCACAGGATCTGAACCCATCAGCTGTATTCACAGCCTGTTTTCATTGGCACCTATCACAGAGCCTGGCGACTCAGTAGATGCTCAAGAGATATCTATCAGTGCAGGTCTAGAGCTGGCAGCGATAATCCCAGTTGTGCTATTAATAAAGCTGTGTTGTAGCTAGGTGTGATGGTGCATGCCTGTAATCCCAGTACTAGGAGGCTGAGGCAGGATGATCTCTGCAAGTTTGAGATAGCCTACACTACAAAGTGAGCTTGAGGCCAACCTGAACTACATAGTGAACCATTATCTCAAAAGACACAACACATGAAAAACAATAACAAAAAATTGTTGTGATTTAGGACAAGTCACTTAACCTCTCTGAACCTCTTTCCTTCCTACAGTAAGTATTATGAAGATTAAATGAGCATGTGTATAAAATTTTAATGCAGTAGCTGGCATACAGGAAGCATTTTGTGAATAATAATATTTAGTACTTAAATATTTACAATCAAAGCTAAATCACAGGTCCCACAGGGAGCAAACTTGCACATCCACTCCAACTCAGACAATGTGGGCGGGCGAGATAGCTCAGTGGACTAAAGCGCCTGCTTAGGCAAGCTTAGGCAGCCACGGGGACCACGATTTGACCCAAGGCACCACATGCCGCGCTAGCCCCGCCCCCAGGGTGGCTGAGGCGGCCAGAGTCCAGACATAGTGGAGTGTCCCTGTAATCCCAGTGATGCAGAGGCTGAAAGCAGGAGGATCACCTCGAGTCCGAGCTGCGTAGTGAGACCCTGTGGCAACCAAATACATACAACAAAAACAAAAGAAATCAGACAATGTGTGTGTATGGGCGCAGCCTCCCCGGAAGCAAGCTGGGACGGCAGCAAGTCCAGCTCTGGGTCCTGCTCTGCTGTCCACTGACTGCTGTCCCAGGCAGGTGGAGCTCTGGGAACTCAATTTTGTCTGCTGTGGAATGTTCCCAGTAAGTACTTCTAGGGTGGCTATAATGTATATAAATACCTACTGAGGAAAAGTTGCTAAATCAAAATTGTTGCCTTATACATTCAGGATAGCTTCAAGCGGCTCTGAAGTCTTCTACTGTGTTTCAAAGCTGTCTCTCTTTGGACTTCTTTTCCTTATCCATAGAAAGTTAGACCTGAGTTTGAAAATTGCTTTTGCTATCCCCTTGCTACAAGGTCTCTGAACCATAGTCTCTTCTGTGGTTCGCTCATTTTGTTGGGTTATTGTGAGGATGGAGCAAAAGTGAATGAGGCAGGGGCTCGATCTGGCCTCCTGCCTTCCCGAAGCGTTGCTGAACCTCAGCCGTGCTCAGTCATGCATCTACCGTCTGGGTCTGCTTTGGTGCCGCAGCAGCAGTTGAGCGGCTGCAGTGGAGACTGTGGGGCTCGCAGAGTCCGCCTCTCTCTAGGAGCTTGTCTGCCCCTCATCACGGCTATGAGCATCACTGCCCACATCACTGAAGCAGCAATCACCTGGAGCCACTTTCTATAAAGGTGAGGGAGGGCTGAGGTGTAGCTCAGTGGCCCAGCCCTACCTGGTACACACGAGGTCCTGGGTTCCGTCCCCCCAGTACTTCAATAAAACAAAAAATAACAGCAACAAAAATCAAATAGAAAAAATTACTGTCACCTCCTTCTCCTCCTCCTCTTCCTCTTCCTCCACCACCACTAGCCCCCCCTAACCACAGCAACAGGAAAAAAAAAAAATAGGGAGGAAGAGGAGGCCCTGAGGGTGTGCTGAGCCTGAGCCACCCCACATAGTGTCCTGCACAACACAGACCTTTGGGGCTAGGTGAAATGTGTCACAAAGTCTCTTGGTTTTGTAGACTTTCTAATTCATGAAGCAATGTTCTTATTCATTAAATTGGCAAAATTATATGTATTTATGGTGTACATGTGATACAATACATGTATACCTTGTCAAACTAAGATTCTCATTAACATACTCTTTCCAACACCACCTAAATCTCCTTTCCTAGAAGTTTCCAAGGATACAACACATTGTTATTAACTGTAGTCACCAAGAGGGAAGTAAATCTCTTGAATTCATTCCTTTAGGGACTGAGTATCCTCCTGTGTATCAAGCTCTCCACATGGCCCCCACCCCCACCCAGCCCCTGGCAGCTGTCCTTCTGCTGTTTGTCGGAGTCTGACTCTTTTGGAAGCTACAAATAAGTGACATCATGCAGTATTTGTGTTTCTATGCCTGGCTTATTTAACTTAGCATAATGTCCCCGGCTTTATTCATGTTGTTACAAATGACAGGATTTCCTCCTTTTTTAAAGTGGCTGAATAGTGGTGCATTGTGCATGTGTTACAGTTTCTGTATCCATTCTCCCATCAGTGAACGTTTGAGTTGCTCTGTTTCTCTGTGATTGTGCATTGCGCTGCAGTGCACACAGAGTGCAGATACTCTTTCACATACTGATTTCCATTCCTTTGGATATACACCAATGGGGTTTCAGAGCCATATAATGGCTCTATTTTTAATTTTTTGAGGGACTTTCCTATTTCCAAGCAATACTATTAAAAGCTTAAGCCTGCCAGGAAAATGTCATAAGCCTGTTGTTAGAGACACCAGGAGTCTGTACAGACCTTTGCATAAATTAGAAAATGTACTCCTTCCTTGAGACACTTAATTATTATAATAAGTATGCTGATTTTGTTAGAGTGAGATGTTTTATGCCAGGAAGTCATAATGGATGTACTAATCTATGCTGTGTTTGTTGTGAGCGGGAGCCAGCAGGATTGTGCGGTGTGCTCCGTAGGACTGTATGTAGCCCATCAGAGAATGGTGAATCAGCTTTAAGTCCTAACTTTTTATCTGTTGTCTTAAAGGCACGGCCCACTTATTACGTAGCTCTGACTGCCCTTCATTTTTGTTTCCTTGGGCTCCATGGATCAGAAGGTCCTGGTGTCCTTACCACCACCTTTGGGGCTCTACAGGCAGAGATGGAGTTAGTCCAGCGCATTGGTGTCCCTGCCAGTAAGATCATCTATGCCAACCCCTGTAAGCAAATTGCACAGATCAAGTATGCTGCCAGGCACGGGGTGCAGTTGCTGAGCTTTGACAACGAGGTGGAACTGGCAAAGGTGGTCAAGAGCTACCCCAGTGCCAAGTAAGCTGAGAACCAAGCATGCAGGGCTGCTGGGTGAGGGTGGAGGGCGTACCAGGGAGAGAGGCTTGCCCTGGATGTGGCCACTGTCACCGGAGGTCACGTGGGTACTCCTGGGTTGGACCCACGATGCCAGACCTGGCTAGATCAAAGGCATAGCTAACTAACTGGTGATAGCTCCAGGCAGAAAGGGCCATGGCAGAGTGGAGGTCAAAGTCACAGGCTTGAGAGAAGCAGCAGGGTTGGGCAGAAAAGCTCCAGTGAGAGGTCTTGAAAAATGAGTAGAATTTGGAGAGGGTGTCAATAGCAGAGTGCATGAGACAAATCATGGGAGTCAGAGCAGTATGAGTGTTTGAGGGGTGAGCAGAAATTTGACGTTGCTGGAACATGCCTTGGGTGATGGGTGAAGGACATAGTCAGTGACACTGGTCACTAGTAGGGCTCTAAAGCAGATGGATCCCCTGGGGATCCAGGAAGGGTTTTGGGTGAAGGATAGGCTAGTTGGGGGCTATTGTGGTTCACCCAAAGAAGCTTCCATCATGTTACTGGGGTTGTACTTAAAACTTTGAAAAGTAGTTGCCTTCATACATACAAAGTTTGAAAACTCTGCCTGGTAAGGACATATCTGGAGGAACTAGGGCTGCCCCGGGGAAGCTGATGAGATCTGGCCCATGCAGGTGATGCAGGAATGTGCACTGGGACATTAGGAGACTGAGTTGGACAGAATTGAGGTTGACTGGCTGTGCAGGGGGACAATGAAGCTTGTGGGCCCACATGGCTGTAAGCCTTGTGAGTTCACAGGCTTGGACTCAGAGGAGACAAGAGGTAGTGGGGGTTCATCCAGCAGAGGTCACTGTGTGTCTCATTAGGATGGTTCTGTGCATCGCCACTGATAACACCCACTCCTTGAGCCGCCTGAGCCTGAAGTTTGGAGCACTGCTGAAATCCTGCAGACATCTGCTTGAAAATGCCAAGAAGAGCCATATGGAAGTAGTGGGTGTGAGGTACGCACGGGGAGCCCCACCCTCCCTCCCACTCCCAGCCCAGACTATCCCCAGGGCCTCCAAGAAAGGCCAGCTCCTGGGCCCGGAATTCTGCTAGTTAAGGATTTCCTCTCTTTGCAAAGAAGGCTTGGAATGTCCCCAGGCCCATAGTCTCCAAATCTTATCCCAGGAGGCTCTTCCCTTTGGGACCTAACTGTGAGAATGTTCTATTAGCCTGTAGGCCAAAGGTTCTGTCGCCACACCCTGGAACTGCCTCTTCTTCCAGGAATGTGGAAGAAAATAATAAAGACCATTTGTGCAGCTTCATTATGCAGTATGTGAAGCTCAGCATGCATGTTCATTCCCCTGGCCTGGTGTGGTAGAGGCCCTAATGCCTACTCTGTGGGTGGGAAACTTAAGACAAGGCAGGCTGAGGAACTTGGCCAGGTCACACCACTGGTTGACAGGCTTCTCCAAATCTGGGTAATGGGGGGCCCTGGCTTTCATCCTAGCAGGGTCCTCTAGAGGCAGTGTGGAGGAATGAGTGGCACATTGTCTCCTGTCCCTTCCTAACTGGCCACAGGGCCCCTTATGACCCATTCAATATTTCAGGCCCTTGGTCATTGCATTAGTAACATGGGTGCGTTGTCCCATGTGTCTGCCCAAGATCACCACTGGCTGGGCTGAGGCTGGAGCGTCTGGGGATTCTGTGTGCAAGCAGAAGCTGTTCCTCCCTTACCAGCTTTCACATTGGCAGCGGCTGTCCTGACCCTCAGGCGTATGCTCAGTCCATCGCAGAAGCCCGGCTTGTGTTTGAAATCGGCACCAAGTTGGGCCACGCGATGCACATTCTTGACCTTGGCGGTGGCTTCCCTGGAGTAGAGGGAACCAAAGTGAGGTTTGAAGAGGTAACCGTGGGGCTGGGGATGTCTCACTGGGCTCCTGGGTGGGGAACTGGGGACTGATACAGAAGGGTAGAATGTTCCTAGGGAGTCTCTGGGGAGCAGATCCTATGTGTCCTATGCTAAGCTTGGGGCATTGCCTGGGCTACGGCACTACTTATTAACCCCGTGCTATGGCTGAGCACACGGAGCCTCACTGAGATTATGATACTTCCTGAGCATAGAGCAGGGCTGGCTCTGCCGGATTCCAGCCCATTTCAGGCTTAAGACATAACCGCATGGCATAAGGCCCTTTAAGGGTCTGAGTAAGGGTGCTGCTTACCCTTGCGTAGGCTGATGAGAGATCAGATGGGAAGACAGAGGAAGGAATATCAACCTTCTCTCTGCTCCCTGTGTCTCCTCTGTGAGATGAAGGTGGGAAACGTGTGTCATAGAAGTGCCCACCAGGGGTTGCCCTCCTTAAAAGGAGGAGGTGGCTTCTGCAAGCTGGGCCCCTAGGAAAGGACTCTGAGGAGGTCATTCTGCAGTGGACCCAAGGAATTAGTCTCAAAAATGAGAGTTACAGTTACAGAGTTACAGAGCTCTGTGAGTAACAGCTGTGCACTGTCCTAGGCCATCTAGTACTCAGGATTGGTTAGCTGTGGTTCATTCTTAGGATGAAAACATTTACTCATGTGAGAAGGACTTGCACAGTCTATTGAGCAAAAGAACTTATAAGAACACATGCAGATCCATGATATTTATGTAATTAAAAATACTGTTCGTAAAAAAAATTAAAGAATCTACTCCAGTTATTCACAGTAATTAGGGTCATCTGGATGATAGAATTAGGGTGGCTTCTGGGTTTTTTTTGCTTCATATTTTAAAAAAATTTCTACAATTTATTATTTAGCAAACTGGTTATTTATGAAAGATTCACACCAGGATTTCTGGAATCTGAGCCACACTCATTATAGAAAGAGTGACCCTTCCATTATGGGGGGGGCATTAAGGAGGGTGATTTGTACAGGTCCGAGGGGTTTAACCCAGCCCAGCCCCCTCCTGCCATCTTGGCTAGCTGTCCTTAGTTACCAGCAGGGGCCTTTGCAGCTGCCAAGCCCTTTTTCCTGAAATCAAAGCAGCTTTTAAGAAATAGCCTTGGAGCTGTAGCAAGTCTTCAGCATAAACCCCACATTTCAAACACATCATTGTCCTCCAAACTGCTCCCACTAGGTTGCTTCTGTGATCAACTCAGCCTTGGACCTGTACTTCCCAGAGGGCTGTGGTGTGGACATCCTTGCTGAGCTGGGGCGCTACTATGTGACCTCTGCCTTCACTGTGGCTATAAGCATTGTTGCCAAGAAGGAGGTTCTTCTAGACCAGCCCAGCAGAGAGGGTAGGTGCCAGGTGGGCATGGAGCCCTGGCTCCTCCTGAAGCTGGGATGGTGGCTAGCTGGAAAGGGCCTGGTGTTCAGCCCAGAGGCCAGGATGGGGGCATCTGGAGAAAGAGTGCTTGCTCTAGGGAAACTTGCAACTGAGTCCTCTTATTCCTGAGATAATTATCAAGCATCTTTTTCCATAGCTGTGTGCAAACAGATAAAAAAAATGGCATTAGGCAGAATAATTTTTTACATCATTTTATAGATGAGGAAGCAGAGTCAAAGGGAGTATAAGTGCATTACTTAAGAACCTATAAGGAATAAAGCCTGAATTTGACCCCTGGTCTGTCTCCTCCTTAAATGTAGGTTCTTGCTCATCTTGTAACTTAATAGAAGTAATCAATGACAAACTTATATTTGTTGAGGCCTGCTTTACAGATGACAGAATGTAGGCAGGGAGGGGTTGAGTCACCAGCCTAAGGCACATGGCTGATAATGGGCAGTGTTGGAACTCAAGCTCGGACTGGGCTGAATCAGCCTGAGTCTCCACACCTTTGGCATCACTGTTCTTCCCTGCCCTTCCAGACCTATCAGGTCTCCTGGAGTGAGCTCCCAGCATCCTGTGAGTGAGGGGTGTTGAGGTCTCTGACTTTGGGATTTGTCCTGTGCTCTGGTACCCTGAGGCAGGAGAGTCTCAGGATGGTGTGCTCTTCTCTACATAAAATTCCTGTGGAGGTGTGGTGGGCTTCGGGTCAGATGTCCTGTGTGTGTGTGCAGGATAGCATCCTTCTGGTCTCCTTGTAGACCCGGGAGACTGTCCCATCCGGTCCAGTTGGGAGACCTTGCTTCTCATTCCCACTCATCCATTACCCTATCTGGTGTCACTGGGCAAGTGGCTTCACCTCTGGAGTCTTGAGTTTGAGTGGGCGCACTTCTGCCTTCACTAGGACATCTAGGGCTCAGACACTTGCTGAGAAGTGTGCCCTGGGTGGGCTTGCTCTGCTGTAAGGAGAGTGTTCCTAACATGGTAGTGACATCAGGAGGATGGCTGTAGGTGGCATGTTACAGGACTTACCCCACAGTTTGGGAAGGGGCAGCCACCTCAGCTCTACAGACCTGTTATCTTTCTTAAGCCTCCCATGATGTCAGCTCCCCCTCTCAGCCTCTAAACATTGTTTGTTACTCTCGACTCCTCCCCACAGAGGAAAATGGCTCTGCCCTCAGGACCTTTGTGTACCACCTTGCTGATGGCGTGTATGGAATCTTCAACTCCGTTCTGTTTGACAACATCTGCCCCACCCCCATCCTGCAGAAGGTGAGCCTACATCGTCCAACCTGTTTCCGACTGTGTGTGTTTCAGTAGCATCTGTTGTGTTAGTGCTGGGGATTGCACTCAAGGCCTCGAAGGGAATCTACTAAACCCAAAGTCCTTGATCTATTTTTTTTTTACATTTATGTATTTGATGCAGTGTCTCACTAAGCAGCTTGGACTTGTAGTGATTCTCCTGTTTCAGCATCCCCAGCACTGGGATTACAGGTGTGCACCACCATGCTCAGTCTCAGTGGCTGGCTCCATGCCCCCTGGCGCATGGTCGTTGTGGCTTATGCTGCTGGGGATCAAACCAGGTCTTTGTGTTTTCCAGGCAGGTGCTTAGACTGCTGAGCCATCTCGCCAGTCCCTTTATCTAATTTTTAAAAAGTGAAACATGTTCATTGTACAAAACAAGCAATAAGATAAAGGCTATCGCTTGTAATTTTACCAGTGATACTCTTTGAACATTATTTTTCATTCATTTAAAAATGTACTGTACTTTGTTTACAAAAAGTTGGGATCATAATTTTTTGTAATCTGCTTTTCATTTATGAGGTATAGATCTTTCTATGCCATTAACTAATCTTTGGCAACACACTTTTTAAAATTAAATTAAATTTATTATGATTATGATTATTATTATGATTTTTTTTAGGGAAAGGGTCTACAGGGTGTTCAGGGTCTCACTTCTAGATTGGACTCATAGTGATCCAACTGTTTGCAGCCTCCCAAGAGCTGGGATTACAGGCACACACCACAATGCCCAGTCTCTAAACTAAATTTTATTATTTCATTTTGAAAAGTAAAAGACAAAAACAAGAAGAAAAATCAGAAAAAATGACAGAAACAGGGTAACATACAATAATACATGTTAC
>PVKN010044234.1:0-10119 GCA_004027915.1 Capromys pilorides
TAGGAATATTTTCTTCCTATTTCCCAGCATGTAAGGATCAAGTTGTTTAATACTAGTTTGTCATTTTAAAATTACATTTTCCATTTGATGCACATAGCTCTGTTCACAAAACAATGTTTGATACATTCTTTTAAAGTAACAACAAGATGATAAAAGAACATAAAGACCAGTTTTGGTAAGGCTTCCTTCTTTTTAATTCTTGTGTAATTCAAACACATTTCTCTGGAATACATTTCCTTGTTCTGTTGGCTAGTTTTCAGTCACTGTAGCAAAATAACTACAAATGGCATCTTAAAAGAAGGAGAGGTTTACTTTGGCTTATGGTTCCAGAGATTTTGCTGCATGGGAGTCTGGCTTCATTATTTTCGGACTGGACACAAGGAAGAACATCATTGCAGGAATGGATAGCAGAACCCTGGGAATCTCACAATGGCCAAACGAAGGGAAAAACAGGGAGTAGTTAAGAATCTCAATATCCTCTTCTAGGTAAACTCTGATGGCCTTACTGTCACCATCTACAGTCTACCTCTTGAGGATTCTACCACTTTTCAATAGTGGCACAGGTCAGCCTGTAACACATGGGGCTTTAAGAGAAACTTAAGATCCAAGGGTCTAGGGAGATAGCTTGGTGAACTAAATGCCTGCCTCGTAGGTGCAAGGACCAGAGTACAATCCCCAGAACATCAGGACATACTGGACCCAGAACCCTCAGCATGACATGCCTGCCCCTACACAAGACGTCATGGCATGCACCTGTAATCCCACCACTGAGGAAGCTGAGGCAGGACGATAACTATGAGTCTGGTCTGTGTAGAAGACCCTGTATCAAATAAAATAAGGTATATTTTTTTAAAAAAAATTCTAAGCCACAGCATGCAGCAATTACTTGAAACACTTGCCTTTTTCTCTTTATTTTATTTATGCATTTACGTATTTATTTATTTATTTGTTTATTTATTATATTTTAGGGAAGGGTCTACAGGGTGTTCAGGGTCTCACTACTAGTTCAGACATGTAGTGATCCACCAGTTCATTACATGTGATCCCAGGAGCTGGCATTACAGGTGTTCCCCACCGTGCTCAGGCTCAGTTACCGTCTCAGTAAGCCCTGGGGTGGGTCCAGCACAGCAGGCCCAAGGATTGAACCCCTGATCCCTATACCTGCTTGCAGATGCTTTAACCCACTGAACAATTTGGCTGGCCCTTCTCTTTATATATAAAATTTCTTTAAATAAAATCTTCATTTGTGTTAGCTGCTTTGCACTGACTTCTAACTTGGACCAAAACTTTATTCCCCACCATGAAGCAACACACTGAATTTCCTAGAACTGCTTGGACTATTCTATATCATGCTGAGGAGTGAGTACATAGCCATTTATTTTTAATTTGTAAAGTTACAAAACATAAAATATGCTCTTGCATGTTGTTGAGGCTAATGAATTAAAATATGCTTTTGTGGAACCTGCATGAGCTGTTTATGCCTAAAACATTCCTAAGACAATGGAAGGTTCATCAGTTAAATAAAGTGAGAAGCAGTCATTACTGATACTAGAGCTGGTGTGAGGAAAACATGACACAAGAAGTTCACCAGAATCCATAGCAAGGGTCATGGAGCTATGTGGAATAGAAACAGCTTTTTATACATGGTAAAGCTACAAAATTTTTGCTGAGAGAAAGAACAATGGACCCCTGGAGTGATTAGAGGAATTAGAAGCTGAGTTGAAAGGACAGTAAGAACTTGTCATGAAGAAAGAGGACATCGTATTTCTGGCAAAAGTGTCAGCACATACAAAACTGCAGTGGTAAGAAAGGCCCCGATATGTTTAGAGTGCTGAGTTGTTTTCATATCCAAAGTATAAACAGACAAACTTGGAAGAAAGATAGTGATTAAAAAATAACAATAAAAAAAAAACCTGGACATTGAATGCCTTTTACAAATTGCGTCTCTTTCTTAGAAAGAGATGTATTCAAATAGCAAATTCAAAATCTCATCATCTCAACCATATAGTATGTGAATTAGAAGAATGTACAGTGGTAGCTAATGGAGTTGGAGTTGTCAAGAAAATATACCAATTTCTTAGTTTATGTTTGAAAGAATATTTGAAACGATCATATCCTAAATAAAAATGAGCAGATGAGTACTGTAAAGTGAAATAAAATGAATACAAAGAAAAGTTAACTAAGAGGCTTACTTGAGAGGACTGGTTGTAACAGATTGCAGGTAGGTTATCCTCAAGGGGCTTGTTGTTCCAGCAAATTATGGACAGAGTTGTCCCAAACAGCTTTCTCAAGTATAATATCCGTAAGATACGCTATGCATATTTAAATCAACATTTGTTTAGTTTTTATATTGTGTATATAATGTTTGAAAACAATGAGCATAGTCAGACTTCCCACAAGTTATTTTTGCTCTTCTGTCATCCGTCTTGCACCAACCTTCAAACAATAGCCAGTGTCTTTTCTGTCCTTGTAGATTTGTGCATTTTCTATGATTTGCATAAATAGGATTATACAGTATTAATTCCTCTTGTCTGTGGCTTCTTTCATTCAGCATAATTATGTTAGAGATTCAACCATGTATGAGTGTGTGTGGTGAGTGTGTGGTGTGTATGTGTATGAGTGTGTGTGTGTCTGTGTGTGTTTGCCAATACAGTAGCACCTTCCATTTTGTTACTGAGTAACATTTCACTGTATGGAAACACAATATTTTACTTATTCATTCACAGGTCAACAGACATTTGAGTTTTTCACATTTGTGATTTTATTGCAAAAGAGCATTTACTTGCGAATCTCTGCTTGGGCTTATGCTTTCACTTCTTTTCTACATGCCTAGGTCCAGAGTAGCTGCATCACTGGTAAATGAATGTTTAATTAAGAAAGAAACCTGAAAAATGTTTTTCAAGATATTTGACCATTTATATTTTGATGGACGATATGTTAGAAATTCTAGTTTCCTCGAAATTCCACCATCGCATATCATGGCTAGTCTATTTAATTCTGACCATTGTAATAGGTGTAATAGGAATGTCTACCTGGTGCTTGATTTATATTTCTCTCATATTTTACGATGTTTGGAATGTTCTCATATTTTAATGGCCCTCTAGACATCTTTCAAATATGTCTGAGAAAATGTTGGTCCCAATTATTTTTATTTGGGTCGTTAATTTTATTTTTGTGCTTGGTTAGCTGAATAACACATGTACAAATGGAAATTCAGTTTCACAGTGCATTTCCTTTTGATTCCAGTAACTCTGAAAGTCTTAAATCAACCCATGGGAGGATAGAAAAGAATGAGTTCATGTCTAGATAACTGTGCTAGCTATAAATACAGTGCAGATAGGTGGAGAAGCCATATCACCCAAAATAATCAAACTGTGAAACTACTCTGATTTATGTATTTTTGTAATTTTCTAGTGGTAATTTTCCAATAGAGACTATCTGATGTTAATCTGTGTGTAGGAATATTATCAGGCCAGAGCTGACTATCATTGTCAGTTTTCTTATCCTAAAGATTCTACCCTAATATCTTCGATGTCATAAAAATTCATACTCACATTTCTGTAGTGGTCTTTAGAACTTTCCTTAAGGGTATAGAAATGGACCAGACTAAGGTTTTATGTCTCTCAGTTTTCGATTCATCAAAGTCATATCTTTCTCATTCAGTTGCATGAAAATCCTGTTTCCATTAGATGTCAAAAAATCAATTGCTTCAGTTTTTGCCTGTCTAAGGAGTGTAATGTTTTATGCCAGCTAAAATATTCAAATCTCCTGAATTCTCTTAGGAAAAATATTTGATTGTATTAGTACATCGATATAGGAGATAGTTTCATTATATTACTTTTTTCAGACAATCTTAAAACTATTATATGAATAGCTGGCTACCTGTATGTAGGTCTCTTGTTCTATAATATTACTGATGCTTTTCTTCCTTTTTTAAAACTGCCAGTTGTCATTAGTCCTTGTGACAGAAAAAGAAAACTCAAAAATAAAATAGAGTCAGAAAAGGAAAGAAAATTAAACACAAAATGAAGGACTGGGATACATGATCACAGTGCACCACTGAAATACATTTTCATCATCAAGAACAAAGATTTTTGCTTACAAACATATCTAATAAAACCATGTTTATATAATAGAGGTTTTGGATTTTAAAAATATTTACAAATCTCTAGCATGTGAAATGACAATTTGAATACAAATCTGAAAGGTGGAAGTTGTTATAAAATATATAATTATGAGTGCTATGATTGTAATTGTTTTCCAAAAAGATGTGCTAACACTTTAGCTTTTGATAGATGAGAATGTGATCCTGTTTGGAAATAGGAACAGTGTATATCCAATGTAGAGAGAAAATCATAGTGAAATAGGATAGGCCCTTGCTCCAGTGTGAGTGGTATCTTTAATAGGAAGAGAAGGGGTGATACGAATGGGGTGATATGAAGGCCATGGAGGAGCATCGGGGACTGGAATGGGCCAACTTCGAGCCAAGGAATGCCACGAATTGACAGTCGCTTATCAGATGGCAGGAAGAGAGGCAAGCAGGAATCTTAACCAGATCTAACGTGCAGCATGGCACAGCCAACATTCTGATTTTAGAATGTAAACCCCCGTAAATTTCAGGACTATATGTGTATATATACATATTCAATTTTATATATTCAATATTATATATACATCCATTATATATTGACCCCAATTCAATGTTGTTTTGTGTAACATATTGAATAAGCACATTTAATAAAATTTTAGATAGTTCATGAAGATGTATTTTATAAAGAAAATTTTTTCTCTACAAGGATATCAAGGTCTTAGGTCACAAAATTATCAGTAAAGTTCTGATTTGCACACAGATATTTGGGGTGGCAGGCTTGGTGACTATGAGTGTAAGCGTCCAGTAATCAATTCCTGATAGAGAATAGACTTTGCCTTGTACATAGGGCAGACTCCACCCACGCTTCCACATCTGCCCTTCCCACCAGCGTGTGCATTTCCTTAGGGAGCTTTCATGAAGCCTGCGGAGACCATTATATGAACACTTGAAAAATGGCAAATGGAAATCTTCGAAATGATGATAAGGAATAGCAAGTGATACTCCAGCCCATTTTAAACCATAACTTGGGACCTTACAAAGGAAAGAGGGAAGTTTGTTATTCAGTAATCCTGATAAGAAACTGATGACTTAGTTTAGAGATATGTTAATCAGTAGGAACAGGTTACTATCAGATGAGGAAAAATAATGCACTACTGAAAATGTAATTTCCTTTAACAAACACTTTTTATTTATCCCTGTTATATGGAAGTTCATAAAACAACTAGTTTCTATCTAGTTGTCCCCCCACCACCCCCCACCCCCGCAAAGCCTTATGCAGTCATGGAGTGGGGACTTCTAGAGTTTGAGATTAACTCATGATCCACTGGGATTGTGAGTGATCCACTGGGATTATAGGTTTTAGTACTGCTGGGATTATGGGTGTGAGTGCTACACACAACCTGGGGTTGCTGCTCTACTGTCATGAACAGGATGCTGTCCGCCCTCAGTCTTGGAGCCAGCTGAATATGGACTGAAGCCTCCAGTAACTGTGAGCTAAATAAACCTTTCCTTCCTTCATTTTGGGTGTCGGGTATTTGTCCCAGCAGTGAGAGAAGAGTAACTGAGACAGTGTGTGAGTTACTATGTGGGCTCACTGTGTGAGTTATGATGTGGTGCTTTTTGTTTTTCTTTCTCTAGTATCAATGAGCTAATTTCACTCCAACTTCAACCTGCTTATTGATACATGTTATGTACACATGTTGACGACATACCTCATGGGGAATTTGTATCTGTACAAGATACATCCTGGTTCTTTTTCTTCTGTTCCCCTCCCCTCTCTTGAACTCTTCTTCACCTCCTTATTTACAAAGTGTGTTTCCTTTTACTGCATTTATTATTTCTTCCTTGTCCCTTCATTTTACCTTCCTCCTCCTACATTCCTCTCTGCATTTGAACATTTTTTTCTGATTTTCCAAAATGTATTATAAATTTTGGTCCTTATTTATGCTTTGTTTCCCACACCAGAGAAACTACAATATTTGGAAATGTGTGCTTGAAATATTTCCCTTAAGAGTATGGTCTCAAGGTGTATTTATTTAGCAAAGCATGACTGAAGTCTGTCCTTCTATATGGTAGAGCATTACTCCAGTGTATACCATGTCTTCTATATCCATTCATTGGTTAATGAGCATTTGGGCTGTTTCCAAGATTTAGCTATTGAAACTGAAGTTCTGTAACCATAGATGTGCGTGTGATGCTGTGCTGTGATGCTTTTAACTCTGTTGGTACATACAAAGAAAGATAATAGCTGGGTGGAATGGACCCTGTAGTTTTATTTTTTTAAGGAATCTTCACACTGATTTCCATAGTGCTTGTATCAGTCTATACTCCCACCAGTAACAGAGAAGGGTTCCTTTTTTTCCATAAACTTGTCAAGATTTGTTATTGGTTGATTTTTTTTTTTTTTATGTATTTGGTACAGAGTTTCACTATGCAGCTGGGACTTGTAGTGATCCTCCTGTTTTCAGCCTCCCCAAAAATTGGATTATAGGTGTGTGCCACCACACCTGGACTCCATCACCTACTCAGGGCAGGCCCCAGGGGTGGGGCTGGTGCAGCACACAGGAAAGAGAATCAAACCTTGGTCCCTGCACTTGCCAAAGCAAGTCTGCTGTCTTGCCAGCCCTTAGGTTGATTTCTTGATAACAGCCAATCTGTCTGGAGTAACACGGAATGTCACCATTGTTTTAATTTGCATCTCTCAAAAGACCAGTGATGTTGAGAGGTTTTTCATATATTTACTTACATTTCTAATGTTTCATTTGAGGACTATCTATTCATTTCAGAAGGCCATTTTTGGACTGAGCAGTTCAATGAGGGGGCCTTGAGCTCCTGGTTTTATTTTATTTTTATTTTTTTGTTATTCTTATATTTTTCCTGTAGTAGTCCTCTGTTTGAAGCACAGATGACAATTTTTTTCCACCCGGTTGATTGTCTCTTCACTCTTTTGGCAGGTTCTTGTGCTGTGCAAAAGTTTTTTTTAGTAAAATGAGATTGCAGATGTTGAACTTTGTTCTATTTTCTGTGTGATTTTAGTTTTGCTCACGAAGTCTTTGCCTATGCCATTGTCTTCAAGAGTTCTACCTATTTTCTTTTCCAATAGATTTAGTGTTCTTGTTTTAATATTTACATCTTTGATCCATTTTGACTTTAGTTTAGTACACAGTGACAGACATGGGCGTAGTTTTAGTCTTCAGCATGTGGAAATCAAGCTTTTCCAATATCATTTACTGGACGACTGTCTTTCTTCCAGAGAATGTCAAAATGTGTTGGCTCAGTCAAAGATAAGGTGACTGAGTATGTTTCGAGTTGTTTCTGCGTTTTTCAATCTGTTCCACTAAGCCTTAGGTCTGCTTTAGCTTTTTTTTTTACCAATATCATGCAGTTTTTATCACAGTAACTTTGTAGTATCATTTCAATCAGAGATTTTAATGCCCCCTCCCCTGCCTTTGATGCTGATATTCTAGGTCTCTTCTAGTTCCAAATGAATTTAAAAAATACTTTCTCCAATTATGTGAGACATACTATTGATATTTTGATTTGCCTTAAATCTGTATAAAATTTTTTGAAGTATAGCTATTT
This sequence comes from Capromys pilorides, assembly GCA_004027915.1. Classification (NCBI taxonomy): domain Eukaryota; kingdom Metazoa; phylum Chordata; class Mammalia; order Rodentia; family Capromyidae; genus Capromys; species Capromys pilorides. The sequence goes on from PVKN010044234.1 coordinate 7,673, forward strand.
TCAGTATATTGGCTCTTCTTCCCCAAGAATAAGGTATGTCTTTCCATTTACTCATTCATTGCTGATCTCTTTTTCAGAATACTGTTCTCAATGTAAAGCAATTTTTGCCTCCTCTGTCAGATTTATTCCTAGGTATTTTGTTTTCTGAATTCTACTGTGAATGGTGTTGTTTCCCTGATTTCTCTCTTAGTAAATTTACTTATGTATAAGAATGGTATTGATTTTTGAGTGTTAACTTTGTATCCAGCTACATGACTGAATTTCATTATTAAATCTAGACATTTTTGGTGGAGCTTTTGGGGCATTTTATGTAGAATATCATGTCATCGTCAAATAATTTAATTTAACTTCTTCCTTTCCTATCTTTATTCCTTTTATTTCTTTCTCCTGTCTAATTTCTTTAACTGTTTCTAGAAATATATTGGATACGAGTAGTCATATTAGACACCCTTGTCTTGGTACTCATTTTATGGTGAAAGTTTTTAGCATTTAACCATTTAGTGTGATGTTGGCTGTTGGTTTGTCATAGATAGCTTTTGTCAGATTGAAACAAAGGTCATTTATTTAAGTTTTATATAGGGTTTTTATCCTGAATCACTGTTGCACTTTGCAAAATTCTCTTTCTGTATGTATTAAGGTGATCATGTGTTTTTTGACCTTGGATCTGTTGATATGGTACATTACATTTATGTACTTGCATTGGTTGAACCATCCTTGCATTCTTGGGATAAAGCCTACTGGAACATGGTGTATAATCTTTATCCTTTGCATTGTTTCCCACATCTTATTAAAGGTTTTTGTATCTATGTACATTAGTGAGATTGGTCTTTAATTTGCTCTTGATTGGATGCTTTTCTTGTTTGGGCATCAGGGTAGTGCATGCTTTCGGGAATGACTTTGGAAGTTTTACTTTTCATTTTCTTCAGAATCTAAGGAGTAGTGGCATCAGGTCTTCTCTAAATTTCATATAGAATTCAGCAGTGAATCTTCAGGGCCTGGGATTTTCTTGATTGGTAAGTTTTTAATTACACCTTCCATTTGCTTAATTGATATTGGGTTATTCAGAATTTTTATATCTTTTTAATTCAGCTTTGGTAATTCATGTGCATCCAGAAATCTGTCTATTTCTTCTGTGTTTTCCATATGATTAGAATATAGTTTCTCAAAGTAGATGTATATGATCTTGATTTCTGCATGATCTATGATGATTTCATCCTTTTAATTCCTAGTTGCATGGACTTCAGTCTAGTGAAAAGAAAATGTATAACTAAATATTATAATTCTACTTATTTTGCTCATGCAAATTGCAGGCCAACCTAATTTGAAGAGGTGTTTGTTTTTAGGGAATCAGAAATTATTTGGATAGGGGAAAAGTCATCAGAAAAAAATGTAAGTGCCATTTTATTGATGCTATGACTGGAACTTTAAAATTGTCTATTTATAGGATATAATACATTTGAAACGAAGACAACTCTTCACTTATATGACTATTATGTATATTTTGGCAGAGTAAAATAGAAACTATTCTTGTATATCAGTTTTTGATTCTGGAAAGAAATTATGGAATTAGTCTCATAATTTCAGTCATATGTAATTTATTTTTCTCATAAATAATAAATCTGAATATCATGTGAAAAAAGAGGGAGAAGGAAAGAGAAAGTGAATATACCATTTTATCTCATAAAAATTATTAATACCTGTCTGTCTTTTCCTTTCTGGTTCCTTTCTCTGATGGAGCACGTTAGAGCAGATATCTGGCTTTAGTAGCAGTCTCTCCAGAAGACTGTAAGAATAGAATGTCCTCTCTGAACATGCTTCTCCTATGTGTTCATCACACAAAGTTAGGTGTTCATCAGGGTCCAGGGAGCCAGACCTCTCAGGGCCAGCCAGCATCTGAGCCAACTCTTCCTCTCTGTTCTCCATCCACCACCCTCATCTATTATTCACCTATGGGAATCAACTATCAAATGATGTTCTTTCAATGCTATATAATTTTCTGCTCCACACTTCTAATCATTTTTGATAAAGCAAATAAGCAGCAATCTAAAACTATTTGGAATTTTAACCTATTTTCTATAATCGGAAATGATTATGTATGGTCTGTAATAGCTATTGGTAAGTAGATGAGAAGGTGGTACCAACTGCTGTCCTTTGTGATTTTCAAAGAAGTAACATCGTGCATTAACTCACTGTTCTGACAACCTGATTGAGTTTTATTTGTCAAGTTCAATAGTTTTAAAAATGAATTCAATTTTAGGTTAATGACCTTAGTCTTTTTTTCTGTTCTTCTAAAATTTCTATTACTGCCTATTCCTCATTCTACTTCATTTACTAAAATAATTTTGAGTTTACACTAAAGAATGTTTCAAGTTTAATCATGTCCCAGCCTCAACAGCACATTTAAATTGTGTTTAGCACAATCTTTTTTTTTTTTTTTTTTGGTAACA
>PVKN010044235.1:0-10116 GCA_004027915.1 Capromys pilorides
CAAGGAATAAAGCTAAAGAAAGATGTACAAGATCTTTCTATAAGCTATCCAACTTTGCTGAAACTTAAGACCTAAATAAGTAAACAGATACATCACACTATAGATTCTAAGATATTAGAATTAGGATATTCTCCTGAAATTGAGTCATTGATTCAGGAAAATAATCTTCTAAAAAATAGCAAAATAATCCCTTAAAAGATTGTTACCGTTATGGGCTGGCAAGATGGTTCCACGGTCTAAAGCGCCTGCTTAGGAAAGCTTAGGCAACTATAGGGACCACAGTTTGATCCCCAGCACCACATGCTGCACTAGCCCCACCCCTAGGGTAGGCTGAGCCAGCCATAATACAAAAAAAAAGATTGTTACCATTAAATATCCTTAAAAATATTTTTGTTTGGAGGATTTATGCTACCTCATTTCAAAGCTTATTGTAAGGTTATAATAATCAGGATAAGCATGCCTTGCAATAAGCACAAACAAAAGATCAAGGAAATAGAAGAGATTCTTCAAGTAGACATAAGTATTTATATATTTATACTTAATTTATTTTTCAGTGTTTTGAGACAAAGTCATACTATATATTCCAGGCTGGCCTTGAACACATTATATAGCCTAGGAAGGCCTCCAACTTGTGATCCTCCTGCCTCAGCCTCTGGATGTTGGGATTATAGGTGTGTGCCACCTATACCTGGCATGGTAATGTGAATATCTGACCAAGGCACCAATTCAAGGAGGAAAAGGAATGCCCCTTGCACGAAGGGTGCTGAAAGACTGAATGCCATCCAGGTTTATCCCTATCTCATTTCACACACAAAAATTAATTTGAGATAAATCAGAGACCTAAATGTAAAACCCACAACCATTAACAGTTATAAAAACAAAGTATCTTCATGAACTTCAGAGTTGGCAGGCAAAGAGTTCTTGAACAGGGTGGAAAAATAGTATCATAAAAGAAAAGAAAAAACATACACTGGAAGTATGTATGTAAGAAAGTAGTTAGTGCAAAGGCCTTGAATTCAATCCTCAGTAACGGGACGAAAAAAAGAAAAAGCTAGAATTAGTGGCCACAGGTGTAGCTCAGTAGTAAAGCACACATGCATAGCATGTTATGAGGTCCACGGTTCAATCCTTACCATGACCAAACGAAAGACCAACAACACTATCTGTAACACGCAGAAGATGGGTTTAAAAATGGTGTAACTATTTTGGAGAGCTGCTCGATAATTTCTCATAAAGCTAAACATATATTTACCATATGATCCAGGAGATTCACTCTGAGGTATTAATCTGACAGAAACTAAAACATCTATCTATCTATCTATCTATCTATCTATCTATCTATCTATCTATCAATCTATCTATCTACCTATCTATCTATCTACCTATCTATCTATCTATTTTTGCAGAACCAGGGTTTGAACTTACGACCTTGCATTTGCCAGGCAGGCACTTGTGCCATGGAGCTATCTCCTTGGCCCAAAACATTTACTATTTATACAAAATGACAGTAAAAGAATGCTCACAGAAAGCTTATACTAAATGCAACTTGGGAGCATCCTAAATGTCCATTAACAGGAAAATGGATGAACAAATTGGGGTATATTTACAAAAAGAAATACTATTCATCAATAGATGGAATGAACTATTGATACAAAAAATAAAAAGAACATTTCTCCAAGAAATCTTGTTCAATGAAAGAAGTCAAAACAGAAAATATATATTGTACAAGTCTACACAGAGAGAAAACAAGTCATAAGTGATGGCCTGAAGTGGAGGGGTCTGACCTGAAAAGGCCAGCGTGCAGGAGGGCACGGGGGTCTGTCATGAGCAGTGTGGCCAACAATCCTCAACTGGGCAGACAGTCCCTCCCCCATCTCCCTACAACTTTGGCAGCTCTTGGGTGAGAGCTACCCACTATAGTACAGCACTCTGACCATGCAGTAGCATGCTATTGACAAGAATACAGATGCAAATCAACCAAATCAGAAAAACCATGACTATTCAGAGCTTGCTCTAGGAAGGGGGCCAGTCATGCATGGTTTTGGCAACATCATCTGCCTTGGCAGACTTAGAGGAAGACAGGAAGGGAGAGCTTAGTGGGGAATTAGGGACGGTTGCACTTGAGCCCTAGTGCAAGCCCGGGGCCACTGCCATGGGGAATGAGTGCAGAGCTGGCTTCCTCCCCAAGGAGGGCCGAAGTTGCAAGTGAGGACAAAAATGAATGGAGCCAGCACACATTAATCAAGTCCACTTTGGGCCACTGCTGGACAGGTCTATTGTTTGTCTTTCTGAACAGTCAGTAGAGTCAGCAATTTGGTTTCCAGGGAGTTTGTCTTACAACATGTTAGTTTCCTGGGTATGAGTGTAGATAAGGGGCTTGGTTTTCTGGCCAGCTTAGGGGTCAAAGTTCTATTTTCATATGTGGTCTGTTCATGGCTCATCTGTAGATGTGGTTATCTAATAATCATCAAGTTAAGAGTATTAATGGAGAGCTAGAAAGAAAACTACCTAAGATCACATAAACTGAAACTGCCTAGGAAGCACATCACTTAGAAGTGCTAAGAATGAATGGCACTAGCAAGTGTCCAGAGGAAAATATACCTATATTACCAAGAAATCTTAAGTTGCTAAAATCAAGGTGCACAGAACACCTACAGTGTGAGCCATTCCTGAAGTTCCATCCTCCTTAGTAGAGGGTTGTGTTTCATTCTGTTTTTTTGTACCAGGGATTAAATTCATGACCTTGTGCTTGCCAGGCAGGCACTTATGTTGCTGAGCTATCTCCCTGATTCCCTTGTTGAGGTTTCAAAAGCTGGGTTTGAAAGACTTAAGTTCTTCATGTTTTTTTCCCCATTGTTTCTTTTTTTCCTCAATTAAAAAAAAAAGGAGGTAAAATGCATGTAATAGAATTTTTTTTCATTCTAACCATTTTAAAGGGAACAATTCAGTTCAGGGTTTTAGTACAGTTATAATATTGTACAACTATCATCACTATCTAATTCCAGAACATTTCCAATATGCCAAAGAAAGCATAGTACCTGTCAGGCCTCCCATGCCCCTCTCTGCTTTGATCCTCAAAACTAATAATCTGATTTGTCTCTGGATCTGCCGCATTTAGGCATTTCATGAAAACAGAATCATATAAAATATATCCTTTTGTGACTCGCTGTTCCACTTAGTATGAGGTTTTTAAAGTTCACCCTAAACACTTCATCTCTTTTTATGGCTAAATAATATTTCATTGCAGGAATATAACATGTTTCATTTAACACTTTTATCAGCTGACAGGTACTTTAGTTGTTTCTACTTTTTGACTAATGATTTTATAAGTATTCATGTATTAACATAAAATTTTCTGTGTGTTAACATATGTTTTCAACTCTCTTTAGTATGAGAACTGCCACATTAATTTTCAAAGGGGCCATATCATTTTATATTCCTTTCAGCATTGCTGGTTGTTATTTCTTCTGTCAGACCATGGTCAATGCTAGGGAACAGCATCTGGAGCAGACTCCTAACCAGAGCAGTTTTCTAGTCAACCTTCCCTGGAGTTCCATTCAGGATTCTGTGAGGTCACCTCCATTACAGGTTCAACTGCCCAGGTCTCACCACCTTGGACAGTGATGGCGAACTCTTTAGAGCTTTCAATGACACAAACCGCTTGCTGTGACACGTGCGCCATAGCTTCGCCACCCCTGCCTAAGTGCAGGAAAAAGTTGTTGGGGAGAGTGTAGAACTGACAACTCTTTTTTTTTTTGTCTTTTTGAGCCAAGATTTTATATGCAGTTCAGTTTGGTTTCAAACTCACTTTTTAGCCCAGGCTGGCCTCCAATTTGCAGCTATCCTCCTGCCTTAGCCTCCATCTTATCCTCTCATGCACTACCATGCCTCCCTGGTGAACTAACAACCTTCTAAATTAGGACCTTTGGGGCTGGGGAGAGATAGCTCAGGAACACAAGTGCCTGCCTGGCAAGTGCAAGGTCCTAAGTTTGATCCCTGGTTCTGAAAAAAAAAAAAAAATGAGGAAAGTTTATCTATTTTGAATTCAGCCTGAAGGATCCTTGGAGCAAAGCTGTCATTAATTGAGGAAGCAACTGAGAACCTTAGCCAAGCTCTTTAAGTTAAACCCCATACAAGTTAGTTCTCTGTCTCTTAAAAGAAATGGAAAATTTATTAGGGCATTTGGCTACTGGCTTCCATCCTCCTAAATTATAGTAGTCTTCCTTATAGTTACTACAGCATCTGCAGAGGACAGATCCTGCCCACTATATATCTGCCAAGAAAACTCAACTTCTGATTCTAAATTCCTTTTATATGGAAATGTATAACTGGAAGTTTATCAGCCATTTTTCTGAAAAATAAAATTTAGAGCATTTTAGAAAGTCTGAGAACCTAGTCATTAATCAACCTGCTCTTCAAGCCTTTCTAAAATTTCTGTAATGTCTGCTTTAAAGTAATTATACAGTAATTTCTTTTTCAGACAAACAATCTTTGGGATCCTAGAAGGAGCCCCACTGAGTCAAGCAACTCAGTAGAAATTCCATTCTCTACTTCCCAGGCCTAAAAAGAAATACAGGAAAGGAAAGGAAACTGACTTTCTGAGCCTCAAGAATGGGCTATACAATATGCTTCATGTTTTATATGTTATTATGTTTAATCTTCACAATAGCCCAATGGAAAAGAAATGAGTTCAGGATTTTTAATTTCTCAGGATTACATGAGTAAATAAAGAACTTGGGCTCTGGAGGTAGTATCACCTAGTAGTTAGTGGTTAAAATCCCAGAATTATATTACCTGGATTCAAATGCTAACTATACTGCTTACTGTGCAATCTTGGACAAATTATTTTATTCCTCTAAGCCTTTGGTTATCTCTTCAAAAATGCGAACACTAGTACTATCTACCTCAGAGGGCGGAGGCTGGGAGCATTATGCGATCTAATGCTTTGGCAAGCCACCTCAATATGAATCCCTTCCTTGCTTCTCTTTCTCTCTTCTTCTTTTTTTGAGGCAGGTTCTCAACTATGTAGTTAAGGCTAGCTTTGAACTTACTATGTAGCCTGGGCAGGCCTTGAACTTGCAGTGATCTTCCTGCCTCAGCCTCCTGACTACTGAAGTTACAGGTGAGTGCTACCATGCTCAGTTCAACGTGATTTCTGAGTTACATGTGACTTGGGCTGCTGCCAGCACTTACTCTCTTTATGTATGAAGAGCAGTGATTCTTACCGGATCAGAGATAAGTGGGAAAGCGCCCTCCAATGGCAAAAAGCAAAGGTGAAAATTCTCAAACTGAAAAAAAAAATCACCTCTCAATCACAACTACATAATTAATAAAGATGACAGTTTTTGATGAGATTCTAGAGGTATAATGTCTAGATGCCCCTATTTTAAAAAACAACATATCATATTTCTTATACTGAGGCTATAGGAAGAAAAGAATGTATGATAGGCCAGTCTTACTGCATAAAACCAGCTTATGAGCCATCAGGGACTCCTATGGCACTTCTTGCAGCATGAGAATATATCTCGGTTACTTTTCTCTTACTGCTGGGACAAAAACACCTGACACCCAAAATTAAGGAAGGAGAAAAAGGTCTATTTAGCTCACAGTTTGTCAAGGTTTCAGTCCATACTAAGCTGGGTCCAGGGTAGAGTGGCACATGGCAGAGGTCAGCAGTTCATGGTGGTGGAAAACAGCAAAACAGCAAGAGCAAAAAGGGAAAGGCAGTAGCAGCAGCACGGAGCAAGCCTCTCTCCGTTCCTTATGTTGCATTTAGGCTATCTGCCTCAGGGCAGGTGTAGCACTCACATCCATGATCCCAGCAGCACACACTCATAAACCCAGCACTGGATCATGAATTAACCACAAATTCTAAAAGGCACCTCATGACTGCATGAGCCTCTGGGGGACATCTATACTCAAACCATAACATTCTATCCTTGGCTCTCCAAAGACTCATGTATATCCCTTTATGCAAAAGGCATTTTAGTCCATCTCTAAGAATTGCCCAAGTCCTAAGAGTTCCAGTATTGTGGAAAAGTCCAAGTCACAAGTCTCTTCCGAGATCTAAAGCAAACTCTTAGCTGTAAGCTCCTGCACAAACGAAAAGTTAAACACTTCCAACATTCAATGGTGCAAGAAAAACATTACCATTCCAAAAAGTACAAAGAGTGAGATCCAAAACATTGGAATCAAAGCAAGTCCAAAACCCATCAGGGCAAACATTAAGTTCTGTAGTTCCACATGGAACATCCGCAGTAATCTGTGATAAACTGAGCTCCAAGGGCCTTGCATGACTACGCCCCTATGGCATTTTTGGTGGTAGCTCCCATGGCTTCCCAGCCAGACTGAACCTCGGTCCCTGTGTCTGCCTAAGCAGGTGCTTTAGTACACTAAGCTATCTGGCTGGCCCTTCCTTCTTTCCTTCCTTCCTTCCTCCTTCCCTCCCTCCCTCCCTCCCTCCCTTCTTTGTATTTTACTACAGAGTCTACAGGGTCTCACTACACAGATCTTTGCTCCCTTCTTGCAGCTTTTCTTAGATCATCTACATTCTTGGCTTTTCCAAACTTCTAGGGTCTCTACTGCATTTTAATCTTCCCACTCACAGCTTCATATACTTCTCTCCCAGGGGCACACTGCCTGGCCTTCCAGGCCTTCTGAAATCTAGGAAGACTTCTTAACCTCAGAACTCTTGCATTTTGCATATGCCCCACACTAATGCCATTGGTGCAGTAGCCAGATTTTCTTCTCTCTTGGTTGTAGTAGTTGAGTGCCTGGATCACTGAGCACTCTGAACCTGATTCTGAGAAACAAATTCTCTATGCTGCTGCCATTCTGGAACCTAGGTGTGGCTGCTGCTACCATTCTGGAGCATGACACTGTGGCTTTCTCCTCAAAGCAAAGTCTTTCACTTCTGCAGTTCTGAGGCTGTAAAGGGCAGAGATTATGTTGCTTCTTTTGATGCCCTCAGGCCATTTTTTCTATTATCTTCCTTCTTGGCAATGGAGATCTTCTCTTCTATACCGTTACAGTCCACAACTTTATTAGAGCTTCCTTTCTGGCCAAACTCAGAACTTATTTATTTATTTATTTATTTATTTATATTAACGCTGGCTCAGCCTGTGCTGGGGTGGGGCTGGCGCAGCACTTGGTGCCGGGGATCGAACCATAGTCCCTGAGGTTGTCTAAGCTTTCCTAAGCAGGCGCTTTAGACCACTAAGCCATCTCACCGGCCCAAACTCAGAACATTTTAAGCCATCCTGCTGGTATCTTTTTTTTTTTTAAGTTTATTTTATTTTTTCTAAACCTTATTTATTTATTTATGTTCTGGCTGGCTCAGCTTTATTTATTTATTTAATTTATTTATTTATGTTCTGGCTGGCTCAGCCTGCCCGTGGTGGGGGTGGGGGGTGGTGGAAGTGGTGCAGCATGTGGTGCGGGGGATCGAACTGCAGTCCCTGTGGCTGCCCAAGCTTGTCCAAGCAGGTACTCTAGACTACTGAGCCATCTTGCTGGCCCTCTGCTGGTATCTTTGCTTTTAACTCTCAACATAAACCTGGCTAAAAGTCCCCAACAACTGCCATGTCACTGTCTCAACATTTGACTGTCTTGAAATTTCTTTTGCCTGATTAATCAGTCTACTACACTTAATGTCAGTCTTAAGACAGTCACTAGACATGAGCAAAATGCAGACAAACTTTCTCCCAAGCCATAAGACACATCATCTGGAGTCCAACTGCCAACACAGTACTTCCCAGTGGAAACCTCTCTAGACTGGTATTCACTGGCAGGATTTCTATCAGCCTTTTAGTCTTTTGAACTCTGACCAGAATCTCCCACACAGAACAGCCAAAAGCATTCCAGCTCTACTCTTTCAGGTGACATCTCCAAATCTTTCCTATCTCTACTCATAAGCCATTGCCAAAGGCTCTTGAACCACATGGTTAAGTATAGTTATAGCAACAACTGACCCCACTTCTTGGTATCAAATTCTGTCTTGGTTGTTTTTCTCTTATTGCTGGGACAAAATATCTGACACCCAAAATTAAGGAAGGAAATGTTTATTTAGTTCAGTTTCTGGAGGTTTCAGTCCATACTCAGCTGGCTCAAAGGCAGAGTGGCACATGGAAGAGGGCAGCAGTTTATTTGGAAAACAGCAAAACAGCAAGAACAAAAAGAGAGGAGCAGCAGAGAGCAAGCCTCTTTCTCTCCTTTATACTGCATTCAGGCTATCCACCACAGGGTGAGTATAGCATTCATACCCATAATCTCAGTGTTGTATCATGAACTAATCAAAAAGTCTAGAAGCCTGCCCCATGACTGCATGAGGCTTTGGAGGACATCTAGACCTAAACCGTAATAGTATATAGAACTGAAAGCACTGTGACGGCTCAGGTGAAGACAAGCTAATCCTTGGCTTTGGACATATCCAGTAAGTTTGATGGCATGAATCACTGTATCCTAGTGGAAAGAGGTAATTGTTCATCTGGCCTGGGCTGCTGGGTCAGCAACTAATACCTCAAATTTTACAATTAAAATTTGCAGGACCAGGGTTCAAACTCATGGCCTTGCACTTGCCCAGCAGGTACTTGTGCCACGGAGCTATCTCCCCAACCCCAAAATTAGCAATATTAACCTAAAAGTATTATTATATTGTTTCCTTCCAAGAGAAATGACTATTTTCCCCAAGTTTCAAAAAAAATAATATTTAAGATGCCAAGATCTCTTTGACATCAAGAAAACCTCGGTACAAATTTCACTTATGTAAGTTCCTAGTCTTAAAAAAAAAAATCACCTACTGTATAGTGTGGTGATAAGAAATAAGTTATATATACACTTTACACTGTGGTAAAATTTAGTATATGGTAGGTAACATTATCATGCCCATTGTAGAAAACTGGAAAAGAATAGGAACAAAAAAAAGTCACTAATAATTTCTTAAAGGTAACTATGGCTGCTGGCCCCACCCCCAGGGCACACTGAGATGACAACTGAGACTGGGTGTGGTGGCGGCGTGCCTCTGTAATCACAGTTCTTGAGAGGCTGTAAACAGGTGGATCACTATGAGTCTGATCAAGTAGTGAGATCCTGAACATCCTGTAGACTCTTCTGTAAAAATTAAAAAAAAAAAGGTAACTCGGTCTTTTACCAGTCATCTCTTTACATATAATTTATCTTTATATGGATTTGACCTCATACCATAGACTGTATGCAATGTATGCAATCTGTTTACTTGTTATGTTCTTTTGTACCTATTAATCTAACATTTCCCTATACCAGTAACTATTAGCTATGGGTTTTTGTTTGCTTGTTTTTTTTCTGTATTTAGGACAGTGTCTATAGGGCCTCACTATACATATTAGACTTATAGTACTTCTCCTGTTCTCAATTTCCCAAGTGCTGAGATAACAGGCGTGCACCACTATGCCCTACTCTCAATCGATGCTGACCCAGTGTGCCCTGGGGGCAGGGCTGGCACAGTAGGCTGGGGATTGAACCCCAGTTGCTGTGTCTACCTAAATGGGTGCCTTAATGCGCTGAGCTATTTGTCTTTTTTTTTTTTTTTGGCATCTAATGAAATAGCTCTCCTAAGTTATGAAGTCCTTTAGAATGATATGCTCTTGCCCACCCACATCTTCCTGCTACTTTGAGGAATGACCCCCGGCATTGGGAATCTGTTCAGTCACCATCATCACTTGGACCACTGTAGAAAATCTCTTAAGCACTTACAAGGTGCTGAGTGTGCAGGGTCCCTGAAAATCAAAGGCAGAGCTCGGCAGGCTACAACGAAAAGCGGTGCAGAAAGCCTTATATCACACAGCCATCTGCTCAACTGAGTCTCAAAGTTTTTTTCCAAACACTATAATAGAAGCTGCTCAAAAAACAAAAACAAAACCCCAAACCTGATCATCTGCCTTCAACTAGAGATGAAACTCCTTCTTGACATCTTTTCTTATATCTTCTCTTCAAGCAAAGAAGCCAGCAGTATTATTTGACTTAGTCATTTTTAAAACTGCCATGATATCAACATTCAATTTAGTTCTACACATGTGTATTACCCCAACTGTACTGTCATGCTGACCTATCCCTCACTCTCCAGTTATCATTTCTTTTTTT
>PVKN010044236.1:0-10119 GCA_004027915.1 Capromys pilorides
TTTGCTAATGTATTTGATATTCTTTTTGTAGTACTCAAGGAAAAATGAAATGTTTCAAGTAATACGTGACAGGTGACATGTTCTTAAGTGTGTGCAGTACACATTTCTTTATGCTACCATGGCTATCATGGCATGATAGAATGCCTAGATCACATCCCATGTCTCTATGGACTCTTTCCAGAGAGGACTGGAATGTAGACCAATAAACTGTGGCGAGAAGGCATACCCTAATTGTGGTGGCTTATGCTTGGAAGCAATGAATAAAAACTAAGAAAGGCATCACCCTGTATCTTGAAAATCTTCTCTATACTTGAGCTGACTGTTTAACGGTTGCATTGCCTATGATAAGCAGACTCCATCTTATTTAGCTTTTCAGTGTCAATACACACTAAAGACTCTCCAGGGAGTTTCTAGCCCTTCAATTTTAGACTAATGTGACATTCTGGGTCTGTCTTGCTCTGTGGCTTCCACATGCTCAGATTGAGCCATTCTTGAGTCTTTTGGTTCTCTTGAAAGCAAGTGTCCCCCTGTAGACTCTCCCACTTCTGATCCTCCAAGATTAACTAATAAATCATCTTCGTTAAAATACATACATAGCATTAAATTTTTTTTCTATTAATTTTGTTCTTCTAGGAAACCCTAACTTATGTGGCAATAGTTAATATAAAAGTAATAGATAAATACTCTAATGAGGTCAATAAGCAGAAACAGTATCATATGTTCATTTTAATCAATATATTCCACAGGTATTTATTACAAATCAGGCGATGTTAGGCACCGAAAATCAAAAGCAAATAAGATATACAGCTATCTGCCTTCCTCTTCTGAGACCCACTCTGATTAAAGGAGAAAGACATTATATAAGGAACAACATAATTGATTATTAGTTATAAATGTGGCAAGTGTTGTCAAAGCAGGCTGTTAGGTGGGTGTGTCACAATTGTACAACTAGTCTCTAAAGGAGTAGGCAAAGGCCTCTCACTCTATTTCTTGGCAATAGAAGAGAATTAGAGCTTGGCATAATCTTTGCAATAAATGTTTCTTCAGTTGCAAAAATAGAAATGTAGAGGAGTGTAAATATTCTACCATTCTACTAAATTTAAGAATGATAATTGTACCATGGACTTTGAAAATTAAAGAAGCAATTTAGGCATGATTTTGATATTTAAAAATGTAAAAGTAAAAGTGAAAACACCCTACAGTAGATGGTACATATGTCTCACTATCAAATATAAATCTCAGGGATGAGAATATTGAAAGACAGGCTTGGAGAAATAATCAGCTGTGACTCTGTGTCTCATGAAGAGATGCTAGCAATTTCTTAGAGCAACATATGACAAACATTTAACTTATCCTTGCCTGTGGGAAGTTTTGCACTGCTACTCTAATTGTGTCACAAGAAAACTTACAGAGTCCAACATTTGCTTTGAAGGAATTTTTGCCCACCTGTGGCTAAAGTGATCACTTTTGGTAAAGTAGAGGCCATTTGATGCCATCCTTAAGAGTACCTCACTGCTCATTCCCTGGGTTGGTGACAGCGTGCCTTCCTAGAAAGCTCACTTGGAGACTTGTGTTTTGTATGTGTGTTGCTACCTGTGGCTGTTGTGCTTCTGACTGGGGCTTCTAGGTCTAGCTCAAAATAGAAAACATTTATTTCTCTTTCAGTTTTGAAAGTCAGATGCCAGAAGTCAGTTTCAAAGGTCACAGTCCTTCCTTTACCAGCTTCTATAGTTTAATTCTTGACTGCCTTTCTTTTCCTTTTATGTATTTGGTACAGGTTCCCACTGCACAGCCCGGACTCCTACTCATTCACCTGTTCTCAGCCTCCTAAGTATTGTGATTACAGGCGTGCACCACCACACCCAGTCTCAGCAGCTGGTTCAGAGTGCATGGAGTCAGAGCCTGCGCAGCATGTGGTGCCAGGATCAAACCTCAATCCCTGCACTTGCCAAAGCAGGCGCTTAGTCTGCTGAGCTATCTCACTGGCCTTTTTTCCTGTCATTAGAAGTAGCAGAGTAGCACCTTTTAGTCTCCACATGATCCAGATACCACTAACTCTTCTACTTTCTTGTCTACCTGAAATGTCCTTCTCGTAAGAAAATTTGTGACAGTAATTAGGGGCTGCCCAAATATCTCAGATCTTACCAACTTCAATCACATCCGCAAATCTGTTTTTGGGATATAAGGTAATGTGTGTAGGGTCCAGGGCTCAGGACACACTTAACCTTTCTGAGAGATGGAACATTTTTGCTTTGTCATAATATTTCTTCTTTTTTGGACCAGGGATTGAACTCAGAACCTTACATTTTCCAGTATCTCTCTTTATGTCCATGTGTTAGGGTTATATCTCTGTGAGCAGTTCCAGTATTTAGATTTTATTCACATTTATAGTTTGTTCATTCTTTATTGTTTAATGTATTTATCAATATATTAATCATCTAATATTAAGTATCTCACATAATATATTTAATTACTGGACAGTGTATTTATTCTTTATTATATAATATAATCTTAAATTTCTTTTTAAAATTTTCCTTCATTTTAGTGGATTCTGTAATAAGAGATTCTTCCCTTTCACTCCACATGAAATAGACATAATAGCCTAGCCACACTTTTGCCATATGTGTGACAATCAATATCATTCATCATTATTTTCAGTTATAAAATTCTCAGTTGCAAAACTGCAATCATCAACTATAATTTTCTTTTTTATTTATTTTTCCTTTTTGTTTTTAGTGGTACCAGGGATTGAACTCAGGACATTGTGCTTGCCAGGCAAGCACTTATTCCACTAAGCTATGTTCCTGGCCTTCAACTATAATTTTCTTCAGCTCTTACCATAAAGCTATGGCAAGTTCAGTCTATATTTTCTCTTTCTGCCAAGGAGGACTTCATCCTTTTGGAAAACAATATATTGTATTTATTATTTTGTTTAAGATTATGGAAATAGCTTATTAAAGAATGAGAAAAAGATGTTGAGATACCCATGGCAAACCAATGCACTCTTCAATTCCAACCTGAAAGTTTTTAGAAACACATTTCATTCTAGCATTTCCTAAGTACTGATATCTCCAATAAAACATTGTGAACTATATTGGAATTATTATTCTGAAGTAACTTACTAGTAAAACAAGCTGCATAGTGCAAGCAATAGTTTGGAACATATCAAAAAAACTAAGGAGATCTTCATTTTGTTTCCTTAAAAGGTTTGTATTAGTTGAGATGTTTTCAATTAAAGATGTAAAAAGCTCAATGCAAATTGGAAAATACAATGAACAGAATTTTTTTTTTCCTAGTTTCAGTAATTAGATAAAGATCCAGATATAGAACACCTTCCTGGTTTAATTTAACTTAGCGAAAGTATAATGAAATGCTGTTCAAGATTAAGTCTTCTTTGGCATCTGAGCTTTGCCTTCTGTATATTGTCTTCTACATGCTATTTTCTTCTCATGTCAAATGCAAGCTACCATAAGGACACGTATAACAGAATAGGTGAATGTATCCATCATTCATGAGCTAATACAAAGTGGTTTTGGCATACTATCTACTGAATCTCTGCTGGGAAATTCAAGAGTCTACATTTGCTTATGTCAAACTATATAGTACATCAGACACCGATCAACACTAAAACAATAATGTTCTTATTTACTTGTAAGAAGAAGTGAAACTTCCAGGTTGTGACCAAATGAAATTGAGAATTTTTTTTCCCAGTTTTTCAAAGAACAGCACAGTTAGTTTACTTTTGAATTTCATTGGCAGAAGTTAGAGAAACAAATATAATTCAAGATGTACAGTGTATAAGAAATTACAAGATTGGCTTACGAAGGCCAGCCACAGAATCGGATGAGGAAGTGTGCAGAGGGCATTTGCATACTAGAGATGAAAGGATTCAGCCCAGGGTCTAGAGTCTATGTCAGGAGGCCCATGGATCTGCAATGGAAGGCTAAGGAGCTACATGAGAGGCTGAAGGTTCTATGCTGGTAGCCAGAAGTTATGCTGGAAGCCAGGAGAGGACGTTGAAGCTGACAGTGAAGACTGGAGCCCTTCTGAAGGACAGAAACAGATTAGTATTTTCTCATTTCCCCTTTGTACCATCCAGGCAGCCAAGGTGGGTCTTCTCCACTCTGGGGTGTAGAATTACTGAGCTGATTTAGTTAAGTTTCTCTTACCTAAACTTCTTGAGTTGACACAGTCAGCCATTAAACTGTAACTTCAATTTAATTACATCTGTGAAAGACAGTATTTGCCTATGAAATAGAATTTCCAAGCTCCGGATACTTTCCGGAAAAGAAGGGACATTTTTATCTCTCCATAATGTATGTTTTACTTGTATTAAGATTCTTGATGGTCCTAAACTCAACTTGTATCTCAATTTTCAAATAGTGGATTTATACCAAAATATTTTACCAGTTGGTTATTGTTAACTCTGCCCATTTTAACACATTTAGAACACTTCTTACTTTTATAGAAAATGTCTCCATTTTTTGACTCATCATGAAATTACACTAATTTTGTTCTCTGGAGAACTAGGGAAAGAAATCATTCGATGGTCCAAGAGGAAGTTGATGTGTCCGACATGTTTAATAAGTAGGTGTATTATTTATTTATTGCTGTGTAACAAATTACCCTCACAGCTGTTGATTAAAATCCAGTCTATCAGTACTGCTTGTAGGTAAAGAACTCAATTCTGTGCTCCTCTTTGGCACAATGTCAGGGATTATTCAATAGCAGGACGCTAGAAACATCTGCTCTCCTATTCTGTGTCTCTGAAGAACAGTCTTTTTGCCCTGATGAATTCTGTTAGAAAAATATAGCATGTATAAGGCCCTGCATTCAGTCATCAGCACTGAAATCTCAAATCAAAGGAAGCACACAAAAAAATCTATTTTATTAATCTATTGATCTTTTGGCCTTTGGTCTTTCATTCTTTTGATTCATCAATTTATCAATCTATCTCAGTCATGCGGGGCTGATCAAAAACTATATGTATTTCATGTTTCTTCATAGAAATGTATTTCAGTAAAGGACATGTTGCCTTTAATCTCTCTCAATACACTTCCCATCCCTGCAAACACTCTCATGCCATCATGCTTGATGGTTTCTGAAGCAGCGCTGGAAGTCCTCTTTTGTGATTTTATGAGATGTGACTGAAAGCTTGGGGATGCTACTGGTGAGTGCAGGCTTGTACCAACACCATTGTGTGTCCTTGTCCATCTTCCTCAGCAGAGTGGCACTGTGCAGTGTCCAGCTCTTCTCCAGAGCTGAGAGGGCTACACAAGATAAATGTTTCAAGTTGTGTCAGGACACCGAGTGTCCCTTGACAGTGTAATTACAGGATGAAAGACAAGAGCGATGGGATAAGTGTGGCTGAGGTGGAGGAAGTATTCGGAGGGAGGTTAATGCAATATATCTTTTATTATAATAACTTCTTTTAATGTAATCATTCACCTTATATATTGAGCACACCTCTTTTCTGTCTCCATAACCTCTTTAAAATCTGAAAATCTATTGGAAAAATCTATGAGTGCTGATTTTATTTCCCATGGGTAAGGCAATAGTGCTTTATCATCAAACCAAGATGCAGAAGAACATTGGGTTAGGAAGGAGGCTATCCTCAGGGCATTGATGCTATTTTTCTCTATGGAAGAGCCCTGCATGGTGAAATTAGACAAGGTGTCTCCAAATCAAATGGCAAGGGGGAAAAAGGAAAAGGTGAATAGTGGCTTGGTGAAGGTTGCCCAATGGGTGACAACATACCTCCTCAGAGGTCGATGGAACCCTGGCTTTCATTAAGCACCTAACTCTTCCATGTTTGGATTTTGAAGTCTCTCTCATGAGAGAGGCAATTGACAGTTCCCTGTCCCTTGAGTTGTCCTCAGCCATGTTACTTGCTTCATGCACTAAAAAGGGCAGTGATGACAGCGTGCCAGTGCAGACCCCAAGCACGAAGAGGGCTGTGTGCTCTCCTGGCCCTTCTCCATGCTTGGCACTGCCTTGCAGAGCAGCTTCCTGGCTAATCTGCTGGTGCCAGGAGGAGGAGGAGGAGAAGGAGGAGGAGTGAGGCAGAGCCTGGCCATCCCAGAGCGGCCCAGCTGACTTCCCAACACATGAGCAAAACAAATGCTCTTGCTTGTCTGCTGCTGAGCTTGTGATGCTTATTAGGCAGCATCCTCAGAGATACATAAAGTAATCGGATTTGTTTTTCCTTGGAAAAATTTCATTCTCTGTGTCAGGAGGGCCTTAGGATAGAGCTGGTGTTCCAAATTCAGATCACTGTCAGGGCAGAAAGGGAAACAGTAAGTGGAGGAATGAAGAGAGGTTTGGGGAGATTATAGGGCCCTTCTATGAAGGGGAACTGACACACAGCCCCAGGCAAATGTATTAATGCAGCAATGTGTTACCAATTGCATAATCCATAAAGCTTGATTTTTAAATGAAACTTTCCAAATTTAATTTTTAGAAGCTAGTTAATAATTTTTAGAACTCTAATAGGAGAACCTATGATGGTATTAGTAATATATATATATATGCTTAAAATATATAGATAACATATATTCTGTACATATTCTGTACATATTCTATACATATTTTATTCTATTCATATATATTTTTTCCAGGACCGCACTTATTAATTTCTAGTTTCTTGAGTATGTGTGTCCCTATGGATTTTAATGTTTATAATCATTAACACACAATGCATTGAAAATCTATGGCTTACCCCAGTTTTTTCTAGTCTAGGTGTATTTATTTTATAGTGAACTCAGCAAAAGTCTCATTTAAAATATACACAGCACATATGTCTGCGTTTCCTGGTGGCTATGTGACAAATATACTCACAATTAGAATCTATGGACAGGGTTGGCCAGATATCTCAGTGGATGAAAAGACCTGCTTAGGCAGGTACAGCGACTGGGGTTTCAGCCCCTGTGTGCCATGTTGGCCTCTCCCCCGGGGCACTCTGAGATAATAATTGAGACTAGTATAGTAGTGTGCACCCATAATCCCAGTGATTGGGAGGCTGAAAATAGGAGGATCACTACAAGTTTGACCTATGTAGTGAGACCCTGTGGACCCTGTACTAAAATACGTTTAACAAAAACAACAAAAATATGAAAGAGAAGAATCTACAAACAGCAAACAAACTCAAGCAAAACAAAAAAAAATCCAACTACCTAAAAAAGAAACTTTAGCTACTTCAAAAGTTTAAGTAAATAATAAAAATACAATTTTTCTTAAAAGTTGAATTTTTTCTTTCAAATCAGATAAAGTTCTTTGAGCTTTAAAATCTGTTCTTACTTCTCATGATGTGGATATTTAAAATGACTTGTTATTTTAAGTGGCCTAAGATCTCCTTCTGAAGTACACTATGTGTATATCAAAACAGGTCAGGGGAGAATATAAGTTTTTAATTTTTTTTATGTATTTAGTACAGAGTCTCCAGGATTTCAGTACACAGATCAGATTCATAGTGATCCTCCTGTTTTCAGCCTCCCAAGTGCTGCGACTATAGCAACACACCCAGTCTCAATCGTGGTCTCAGCATGCCCTGGATTCAGGGCAGGCATGGCAGGCCTGGGACATCAAATCCTCAACCCCTGTGCTTACCTAAGCAGGCACTTTAATCTGCTGAGCTATCTGACTGGCCCCAATTTTTAATTTCTTTAAATGATTTTTCTTAATAAACTATCCATCAGTTAGAAGAATGACCTGACATCTCTATTAAAAGAATGGAGGCTAGAGAACATTCATTTAATCTTTATTAGCTTCTACCCATTAGGCTAATAACAGGAAATCCATCTCCAGATTTCCTCCACTATGGATTATAAACCCGGGATAATTAAATGGGAGGCATATAACCTCCTAGCTGGGTTCTTGATTGGATTAATGATTATACATGACTTGCGAAATGAAGGTCTGTGTGTGTGTGTGTGTGTGTGTGTGTGTGTTTGTGTGCGTAAAATGTAGTTAGTGTTGTCCAACTGTGCATTGGATATGTGGCAAGAAATTCACAGAACACAGAGCAGGCAGTTTCTGCTCTGAAATGATGTAGATTAAATGAAGGCCAAATAGAGGAGCGAGTACCTGGGGATATTTTATTTTATATTTAGAATAATGGGTTAAGGTGCATTAATTACAATTATTTTATATTTCAATATGCTTATGAAGCTGTGGTACATCCTCTTCATTATTTTTATTAATGTTTTTTATTTCCTAATAATAGTAGAGAAGGAAAGGACATTTAGCATCTAGTAAGTGTTGATGATGAGCCACATTATTTTATACGATCTACATTGGAACCCTTGCTAATAAAAGCAGTGGTGCCCATTTTTTCTGGAAAAGGGGACTGTAACTCAGAAGATGGACTGTAGCAGCAAAAGCATCACTTGGTCTTTCTGGCTCTTTGCTGTCTGAATACATTTCTTCGTGGGCACCCTACAATTCACCATTACTTCTATTCTTCAACTTAGCAACATTTTTACTTACCCTCAGCCTTTCCTGCTGGACCATCAACTCTGGGAGGCTTGAGCTGGAGATAGGTTTTTCCAGCAAATGAAACAACCCATCAACTGCAGACAACCTGTACGTAGCAGAGGCTTCATCTACAACTGAGGTTTCTCTAAATATACAGAAGAGAGAAGCATCTAAAATTTCTTTTATCTAAAAGCTTAAAACTTTCCCACACTCTTAATAAACTTTCTCAGTTGTTGTCTGCTTTTAGAACCTTGAAATCCATGTCTGGTGCATAACTGGTTAAAGCAATGCTTCTCAAACTGACACAGTGATGAGAATCTCTTGAAAATTGAAAAATAGACTAAATATATTGATCATACTCAAACTTAGTAAAGCAGATTCTGAAGGGAAAGGGCTTGGGAATCTGTTTGAAAGGGTTCCACCTGATTCTTAACATTAAGCATAGAAAATACTGGTAGAAGGGAACTTGGAAATTATAGTTGGGTGCATAGGGAGGTGCACCTGTAAGAACACTATTTTATCTGCTTCTACATCTAGAGATCTGGAAGAGAGTACTGACTTGTAAAAGGTCCCTGTTGTAGGACAGGAATATCTTGGAAATCCTCTTCTGGTATGTAATGATGAGATGCTTCGTTACTAAGAAAAAACTGTCTTCCTAATCTAAAATGCAGTTTAGGGAGAATTCAGGTGAATTACATCATGACCCAGGAGCCTGGAAAGAAGGGATAAGATCTCAAGATCTCAGTGAGTCAAAGAGTCAGTAAAATAAACTTAGTGAGTTGGGTCCATGGACCCCCCTCACAAGGAACAATGACAGAGAATGGCAATGATGTCTTTGAAATTGAGTCACCATGTGGTCAAGAACAAAAGTAGGGCCTGCATTGATCTGAGGATGAAGAAAAGGAATTCATAATTTCTTGGACATTTTGTTCTAGGACTCTGCAGATGGTCTTTCTCATTAGCCAAATGCAGAGAAGTCTGATGGAGCTGGCGTACCAGTTCCAAACTCATACATCACTGGAAGAAGAAGAGAATACAGCTGAAGAAGTAGGTCCTTGTGTCTCCTACGCTGAACCTGGGCCTGGATCCAGAAAACTGGATATGTGCTCTGGAGATACTGCTTTTGCAGTGGACAAGTATAGGAGGAAAGCAGGGGTGGGTGGGAGGAATGGGAGTCGCCACCCCATATGGCAATCTCAGGTAACTTTTTGAAAGTCTTTGTGCAGAATGCTGGTCAATGAACTCAACTCTCCTCCAAACCCTACCTTTTAGCCCATGCTGGTCAACTGGAAATTCTTCTAGATGCTTCCTCTGGAAGCCAGAAGACCAAGTGTTGCTTCCACAACCAACTTTGTGCTTCTTCTAATGTAGATCGCATGGAGCCAGGGAGCATCCAGTGATGCATTCCCTAAGCTGGTGTTTCTGGGTGTGTTAAAGTCTCTTGGTAGGGAACTGCTTCTTCTTCTGGCCCAGCGGCCCCCGCGCCGGGTCTGTCCCGCCGCCGCCGCGGTGCCTGAACGGAACTGCTTCTTCTTCTGGCCCAGCGGCCCCCGCGCCGGGTCTGTCCCGCCGCCGCCGCGGTGCCTGAACGGAACTGCTTCTTCTTCTGGCCCAGCGGCCCCCGCGCCGGGTCTGTCCCGCCGCCGC
>PVKN010044237.1:0-10118 GCA_004027915.1 Capromys pilorides
AGAGAGTTATTAACAACCGAGGTGGAAATTTTAAGTGTGGTCTCTGGGTAAGGGTAATTCCACTTCTTTCCATTTCTTGAGTTCTTTCTTTATACTCAGAAGATCTGTTTAAGCCGAGAAGGAAAGAGAATTGAGTTATTTTTGATAAAATGTCTACTATGCTTAAACCACTGTTTCCTCTTTCTTCTTGATTCCTGGAATCCGTGCTGGAAGAGAATGCAATTTAAAAAGGGAAGTGAGATGGTCCATCTAGCACCTTCTCCTACCTCTAAGCTTCTCCTCAACTGCTGTCAGCTCACCTCTTTCTCTACCAGAAATCTCAGGTCCATAGTGGAATCTACTGTGAGGTGGTTTTCATAGAATGGAGTTTCCTACCATGAGCATCTAAGGTAACTTTCTACTGAAGGTGATGACCAGAAGACCAGACAGCTAGAAGTAGTGGCATGTCCACACTGCTCCTGATATTATAATTATCAGGAAAACTGTCATCCACCCAGGACAGTAAAGGCGAATCTTTTAGAATTTTCATTGATAATAAGTAGCCAGTTGCAACCTATGTGTCACCCACACTGACCTAGAAGTTGAAACAGTCAATAAAAAAGTGAGTAAAAAAATCTTTTGGAAGTCTTTGGAGCATCTAAGGTGATTTTCCACTGCAGCTGCCTGATCCTTGTTGAATTGCTGCTATTATTATTACAGCTACTACTACTATTGCTTTTACTACTCAAGAAACTTGAGAATTTCCTGTCAAGAGATTATTCTCTCAAATATCTATGAATTTTCTACAGAGACAAGGAAAGATGCACTCACTCTGCTACTGAAATCTAACTGTTACAAGTCTTTGCCTAGAGAAAGAGCATTTCCTTCAGTCTACAGAACCCCTGAACCCCTGTAAATGCATGTAGCTTAGAAGAATGCTCCAGAGGGACTCCAGCTTTGTCCTCATTGGGCAACCCGGATGGTTGATTTTCCCCAGCCATCATGTCATGAGCTGCTTCCTTCTGTACCCTATGCATGGGATGGCAGCCATTGTGATAAAACTTGTCGTGAGCTTTTTTTGGGCAAAAGCCCTCATGCTTGGCAAAGTCTCTCAAAGAGGCTCACTCATGGCAAGTCAAGATAGCAGAGGGGGAAGGAAATGCCCATACAGACATGCTGCTCTTGGAGCCTGCACAGCAGTAAAACCTCAGTTTGAGAAAATCCCCATAGTAGAGATCCACTCCGCACTTCTGGGAGACTAACTCAGGGGTGAGAGTACTGCTTCTCTGAGAAGCCCCACCAATTTCCAAGAAGGTAAAGCTATACTCAGCAAAACAGAGGAATCACACACAGTGTCATCAACTCTGGTAACTACAAAAGCATGCTGTGTAGCATAAGTTTATTTTTAGGAGGAAAATAACCAAAAACCAGGGCCCATTTAGGTCATGACCATAAATCAGACTGCTGCAAGGCAAGGTCCTCTCTCAGGATGTCACGCCTGTGGATCCCCCACATGCATGTGTGCTGCCTTCTGCAGAACTACTTGCCCAAGACTCCAGTCCCCCAGAGAGATCAGAAAAGGGGATGGAAAAGACCTAGAAAGGAGAAGGAAAGAAGTCATCCATCACAATCAGGCAAGCCTGGCAGCGAGCAGGACACGTGTGCAGGAAAGGTGGGAGAAGTGAAAAAAGATTCCAGGAAGGTATTTTTCAGCTGTTCTAGATAACTTTTCTTCAAGACAGAATCAAGCCCAGCTTTTCATCTGGGAGTCCAAGGTTTTACAAATTAGAGCCCAGAGTGAAGGCAAGCCTCCCAGGGACCATTTCACTGTCATCTTTGCAGCAAGTTTTTCAAACTCTCCTTACAGAACACTTTTCATTTTAGTCATGCTCTCCTCATGTGCAAAGATGACAGAAACCAGGACAGGGAATTTCCCTGGCTTCCCACAGGCCACCCGAGCATAGGGTAGAAGTCAATGTGGCAGGTGTTCAGGGGAAGAGAGGAATACGCTAAGATTTCCTTAGGGATCAGGGGATCGTGGAATGGAAAAACAGAAAGAAACAAACATATGGGGGTTTACAGGGCACACATGATGCTCACAGACAATGGTTGCATGGTATCTGACACAGTGCCCACACATAGCAGCTACCGAGGAGCTTCCTTTGCTATTGACTGGGGTTAGGGATAGCGCAGGGAGCTAACTACCAAACACCCCAACCTTATAGCTACCAGTAGCAATTTCAGATGTCTTGAAAGACAAGAAGCTCTAGACCAGAGATGCTCAGATTTTACCATAGATCTGAAAGACCAGGGCTCTGAATATACGCAGTTCTTAGCGAGTATCCGAAACTTGACCTTCCAACAGGATCCCAGGTGAAGCTAGTGCACTAAAACTCAACTACATTTTGAATAGCAGGACTCCTGTTTTGTTTTTGTTTATTTTGCAGTGGTGGAAATGAAACTCAGAGCCTCACTCATACTACAGAAGAGCTCTACCACTGAGCTATCCCTCTAGCTTCATGTTATGTGGGTTTTGGTTGGGGAGCTTTTCCAGTGGTGAAAGAGCAAATCTTGGGCACACATGCAAAGCACATGTATTACCCCTGAGCTACGCTCCCAGACTCTGAGCAGCAGGATTGCGTATCATCAGAGAAACCGTGTCTATGCAGTGGGCGATGGTGTGCAGTCAGGGGATATGACTGACTATAATGAACATCCACAGTAACCTCACCCCACATAGATGCAAACACATAACATACACAATTGCCTAGTGACAGTCTGTGACTTTTTTTTTCCCTATGCATCTCCTACAAAGATTAGGGAACAGCAAAAGAAAAAAAAAAGAGAGAAAGAAAGAAAGAAAGAAAGAAAGAAAGAAAGAAAGAAAGAAAGAAAGAAAGAAAGAAAGAAAACATAATGGGTGTAAAGACTTGAATGAGAAAAAAGGAAGTAATAATTTTAAATGCTCAACTTCAAAGAAATAAAAAATATGCTACTGCATTATTTTTAATATAATCCCTCCTCAGTTGTCTAGTGGCTATGGTTATTAAAACAGAAAAACAATACAGTTCATTCATATGGTGGAATATGACCATGCCATTAAAAAGCTACTTTCAGAGTATGCAGGGAAAAATATAATCATAGCTTATTTTTGACAAGCAAAGTAGGTTCTGGAAAAATGTATGTATTGAAGTATATTCTGAAACAAATTAGATAAAGTAACCAATATGCATTTATTTCATAAGTGCCGATTAACATGAAAATCAAATTTTAAATTTCTGCAATAAGCAACATTCTGAGTCTGCACATTTGAAAAATGAAACTAGTTATAATGTCTACTTGGTTTGAAGATTAAATACACTAATGCAGATAAGGCTAACTATAGGTGACACTCAAACTGTAAGATGTTATTAATTACAGGTATTTTTGTTTACTTTGCTGCCAATTCTCCAGTGCCTAGAACATAGCCTGGTACATATTAGATACTGAATAAATACCTGTTGTGAGTTGAAGGCCAGCCTGAACTACATAACAACTCCCTGTCTCAGAAAACAAAATAAGAACAACAAAAGAAACCTGTTGGATAAAGAAATTACTGTAATAGGTGAATGAGACATGTGAGTCACTGGTGAACCAAGCATGTTTAGTAGGATAGATCATAAAGAACACTGAATAAGAACTAACTAACTAAATTTGCCTTTATCTTATGGATGATAAATCAGAAGCCACTAAAGAACTTGAAGTACAGACAGTGACTCAATCAGATTTTGTTAGAATAGAATTATAAAAATGTAAAAACAGGGGCTGGGGAGATAGCTCAGTAAAATAAGTGCTAGCCTGGCAAGCACAAGAGTCTGAGTTCAACCCCCAGTTCTGCCAACAAAAAAAAAAAAAAGTAAAAACAAAAATAAGTTAGTAGACAAATACAAAATAGATCATTTTTATTTCTATATAAGCTCAAAACAAATCAAAGGAAATTTCTATTGCTTGGAAAACTTAGAAAGCAAAGGGCTCAGGTACCTACGAAGTCCACAGCTGTGAAAAAAAAAAAAAAAAGAAAAGAAAAAACAATCCTGACACCATATGTCCCCAAGATGAGTTGGGAGCAGCAGGAGCCTCCTCGAGGAAGCTTCCTTGGCCACACTGGAGATACCACGTGGCTTTGACACTCATCAACTACTGTTGGAGTGATTAGGTTACTGTTTTCTTGTTGAAAAAGAAACCTCCAGGGCCCAGGAACCACCACCAGGACCAACGAGCAGGGGTTTCACGGTGCCTTGCAAGAGTGGCCAGTGCCTCAGGAGGTTCCCAGTGCTGTTTTAGAACAAACCTGCCCTGCCCCACCTCTCTCAGACTTGCCAAGGCCTTGGAACCCCACAAATGGCCAAAAGCAACCAGCTCGAGCAACCAACTTAAAACCCGGAAATGTACTCAACTCTATTCTCCTTAAAACATGAAGCTGGAGACCCCATATCAACCGCATTTACCTGCTCTATGACCCTGAGCAACATTGAATCCTTCCCATTATCTCGATTTCCCATGCATAAATTAGAGGTACTAATAGCGCCTGACGTATAGCATGATTGAACGAATTCACACAAGTGAAATCATTAAAAGAGTGCTCAGCATGTAACAAATATTCAATACTATTACTCTCTGTGACTAGCACTCATTTTAGCAGATTTAGATCTCTGTCTTCAACTGTGTGCTAAGCTTCCTGAAAGCCAGCAGTTGTGTCTTATACCTCCCCACACTCCCATTGTATCAAGGCCAACGTTGCCCTTGGTAGAAATAAGTAATCCATTAATGGAGTGAATCCATAAGAGGTACTTAGCAGAGTCACCAAGATCAGACTGTCAACTGACAATGTTAAATGACATTTAAAAAACCCATTTCCTGTAACATAGGAAGCAACCCTTAATCTCCCCACACCCTTCTGCACTGCTCCCTCCCTACAGTGGGAGCAGCTACTCCCCTGACTCATGTGGTTGGCCCCATGGTGCCCATAAAGCATCACGCTGCTCCCACTTAGTGGGGATCAGGAAGAACAGGAGCCATCATCAGACTGGTCACCTCTGACTCATCCTGGGCAATTTCATCTGCAGTCAATACACCACCCTGATGTTGTTCATTATCTTGGTTCATTTGGACAACTTTATTTTGTTTCTCCCCACACAAGAAAATAAATAACTGGAGTTTAATAAAGACTGTAATGTTCTTTATGCCTAATCATTCCACACTGAGAGAAAGTAATGAGAGAGAAGAGAGAGACAGACAAAGGCAGACAGGCAGTGACTGAGAGAAGGACTGAGAGGGCAGTCTCCTGGGTAATTTCAAATAGTGAAATGCATTGATTGACAATTGATTGAAACCTCATTTCAATCTCTGAGAACAAATGGCATAAAATTTCCTGAGCACTCAGTGCCTTGCCATAGTCCTGTAACTGGAATTCCATGAGGAGCACACAGTGCCCAGGGCTTGATGGGCTGTGGTTTACATAATGGCATCTGGGATCAGAGGTGCTGTGAGCTGGGCTGCTGTTCCAGAGGTGGAGAGCTGCCTGCTGGCTTTTCTTCTCACCAACTTGATCTCTTACCTGACAAAAATGGGAAATGGTGTGCTTGGAACTATAGCAACATGACACATGATAAACCACCACATTTGTACGAGGCAGGTCATACAAAGGTGAGCAAGTAGCACCAAGTCACGTGCTTGAGAGTCCAGAATAGGATGCATGCCTTTATGCTAATAGGGTATCTTTGCTTCCCAGAGCCTGATAAGCCTGGGAGAGATACAGACACTGTAACATCCACAGCTTCCACCCTTCTCTTGCCTTACTCCATTGCTATCATTAGCTCTCTGAAAACTCTCTTTGATAATTCCAACTAAGTTGCATGAACACTAATTTCCTGTTGCTTCATTACTCTGTGAAATAAATAAGTTTGATATTTGTTCTGGTAATTGTGTTACCAGATACAGTTTACAAAATCAACACCCTTAAAAAAGAAGTGTTTAAATAGCGTTATATATATATGCCCAAGGATCCAGAGGCATGTCAGGAGTTGAAGTTGTTACTTAAAGCAAGCTTGAAGAAGAGCTTGCAATGAAAATAGCCTTCCAACTTCTGGGTCAGCTGAGGTTATGTGTTTATGTATCAGGCATTCTTGAAATGAAATGCTGTGTTCTGTTCATAGCAGTGGCACCCATCTGAGGTATCTCATAACTCCCCAACCCACACACACTGCCTGTGCTGGCGTAAGAGTGTCTCAATGGTTTTGCCTTTCCCATGCAACCATGAGTAACTAATAAAGATTCCAGCTGCTTTCTAGGTAATGAAGTACAGTGAGGCTCATGACCTAGAGACCATACTCACCCAATATCATGCCAGTTAGAACCAAAATGTACGCAACCCACAAGTAGGAGAATCAGAGAGGAAGCCAGAGGATGTAGAGTTTGTGTTTTCAAGTTGAAGCCCTGTGAATGCTCAGAGCCCCGTGTGCATGAAGGGTGCTTAGAGTGGACCTCAAGTAAACCTCTGCCATGAAATATCTTTGGCCATGTTCCCACGTGAAAAAGAGAAGGGGCAGAGGGAAACCAGTGATCTAATTAATTGATATTTTAGATTAAATAAATACTAAGATTGTGGGTTTTTTTTTTTTCTTTCTTTCTTAAAAAAAATTCTAAAAGACTTTCTTCTGCTTTTCAGTGAGAGATTTAAATTAACCAGAGGCAACCTGGAAGAGTTGAAATAACAAGTTGGAAGCCAAGAAACTTGGCAGCATAGTTTCAGCCTGCCCCTGTGTGACATCAGGAAAATATTCTTCCCTTGCTGGGCCTCATGCTCCCATCTGAAAGGGAGAGGCTGGGCTGCATTTTCTATTGCTTTGACAGACTATGCCTCAGGTCTTTGTCTTTAGGTTTGTCTATGTCGCCATCTTATCTCTCACTCTCACACTTGTGACTATGTCCCTAGAAAGTAGAAAGGACCAGGGTGACCCTACACATTAATGGACGGGGTGTTTTTTAACCAGATTTCTCCTTTGAATGCATGTTTTAATCTTATACCTCCACTTTCTAAAAAGCAGTATAACTAAAACATAGTTATAGGTATCAGTTAGCTGGAGCATAATTTCACTACAAACAACTCCATACATAGCTATGCACACACTAAAGCTTAAGGAAAAGAGATTTGCATGAACTAGAATAGGCAGAGAAAACCTTGAGGACAAAGAGTATGCTCCAGCCTGGCAGCATCCTGAGAGCAAGATCTGGGTTTCTGCACATCACACATCACTAGAAATGATGAAAATCCCAACCAGCATGGACCAAGC
Source organism: Capromys pilorides (assembly GCA_004027915.1). Lineage (NCBI taxonomy): Eukaryota > Metazoa > Chordata > Mammalia > Rodentia > Capromyidae > Capromys > Capromys pilorides. The sequence continues at coordinate 7,311 of PVKN010044237.1, forward strand.
ACTCATGATTTACCAGATACAATTCTAAGCCCATGATTCATTTTCACTTATTCAGTTATCATAACAATTCTGAAACAGAAATCACCACTGATCTAATTTACAGATAAGGAGACTTGAACTTGCCAAATTCACACTACTAGCATGGGCTTGACCCCAAACTACAGACCCAGGATTCCCATCTGTCACATTAAAAGAATAGAAGAGATTAAAGTAAGACATTCAAGATTAAGGGAAAGCCTTACGGGGATAAAATGCAGGTAGCAGGTGGGTCATACAGAGAAAAGAGACAAACTTTCTTGTGACTGTTGCTCACTCTGAGAACTCAGAAAGAGCCATGTTCTGTGTGTGTTAAGGATTAGACTATTTTCTATCCACTCATTCACCCTGAAGTACTTACTCAGTTCAAGATTCTGTTGCCTAGGTTACCAATAGATTACTGAGACTGAGAAAAGCTTGCAGAAGCCTATGTTGGTCAATGGTTTCATCCACAGAGCAGAGCATCTTGAACTTCAACCAGAAGTGGGGATCACAGAAGTATTGGGCTAGAATAAAGGAAAGGTGATGGGAGATAGTGCCAATGGGAAAAAAAATATGTACAGCTGTGGTGGGAACAGTGAGGGACCAACTGCCTTTTCTGTCAGTGCCTGGATTTCTGCACACACTACCATGTGGCATGTCACTGTTCTGGTCCCAAAGTCACTGAGAGCAGGAGGCCAGGAGGCAGAAAGGAGGGGACCGACTTCTTGTGTCTCCTCCTCTGCCATGGTGAGTCTCCAGCTGAGATCAGGCCAATGACATTCTACACTCTGTCCAAGGGCCCAGTGACACTGCCACACCCAGAGAGAGAATCTTGTCCAAAATTACCTCCACATCATGAACTATGCCAGAAACTAGATTATAAGGATTATAAAGATATTTTATTGTGCAGTTACTTCAAACTACTAATGGTTCTTGAAACAAGTAGTGTCTAAAATAGATCTGTGCTGTAGTTCATGTTTATGATTATTCTGTGTGAATTTTGAGTTTATTTTAAAATGTTATTGAATATCTACTTTATATTCAGTAAACATCTGTTGAATGTTGAATGAACTAGTAAGTGAGAAAATGGATAAAGATAGAAGAAATAAACTAAGCTCAGAACTCCCTGTAAGTATGATGCACATGATGAATTTCACAAGAAGAATTTTAGAGATGTTCTATGACTGAAGATTTGAGAAGACCACAAAAGGAGCAGATCCTAGAAAGACAATCAAGGGATTGTCCCCAGGCCCTGTGGTCCCTTCAGATCAGCAAGACTTAGCAGTTGATAGGTTCAAACCCTCCTGCCTACCCCCACTCCCAAGGATAATGTAAGCAAACAGGAAACTCTATGAAAAAAGGGAGACTTCATGCAAAGCAAAAGAAACAAGAAAATAGATAATACTTAAAATTTGGGAAAAGTCCTTGCTATACTAAATTATAAATTCTGCACAAGTTTTCTGAACGAGTTCCTGGTCAATATTTATCAAGTATAACTGGACTTGGGGAGCCTGAAAAAAGGGTTCATGGGAAGAAAAAAATAGGATAACTTTTTCTAGTTATTATTGAGAAAATAATAAACTTCTGGCCATTTTCTCAATTAACAAGATGTAAAGATCAAAAGGTGTTATTTGACAACTTCCAAACACAAAATCTCACCCAAGCCTGTAAGACTGGGTCTTCATTTATTTACATACTCATCCATCCTCTCATCAAATACCTTTTGGAAGAGTTACTTGATGCTGGCTGACTGTACATGGGTGCAATGAACTAGGGGCAGCACTTGCTCCCAGCATCAGCCCCGGATCAGATGAGGGGAATTAGGCTGGGATTGAAAAGGCAGAACACCAATGCCAAGTTTGTCTACAGCAATATCAGCACAGTCTCTGTACACAGCAAAAGTTCAGTAAGCATGAGTCTAATCAATAAAAAGTAAAATGGGAACTATAAGTTGTTCAACAATCTTGATAAGGTCGAGTACAGAATTCCAGGAAAACATGTTGAAGAACAAACCTAAATTAGTCCTTTGAATGGCCAGGGCAGCAGAGTTACTGGAAGAGATGTCCTATTCATTAAAAACTCAAGTGGTGAGTAAGAGAAAGTCAGGTGACTGTGGTTTGGAAAACGACATTCTGTCAGGTATAACAGTATAAACAGCAGATAGCACAGGCCAGAGCGGAAGAGAGACAGCATCTATGTGAGTGCTAACATTCTGTGTTGGGAGAAGTCAAGCTGAAAGGACGTGCATGTCAGCATATTTGAAGGTGGCTGTAAGTGTGGTTGTGCGGGAAGCTGTGGGTGCAGGCATGCCCATGTGTACCTATGACTATGCAAGTGTCTACCCTGAGGGCAGTGAGGAGGTAAGGAGGTAAGTGAGGTCACCTGGACAATATGAAGAAAGCAGAACTTTATGGGAAGGGCACAGCAGAGACATCCAATGGTTTGGAGCAGGAGTACATCTTGACCTGCTTGTATTTGAGAAAATGTCTCTTGGTTGCAGTTAAATAGATGAAGCATGAGTTGGCTGGAATTCCTGTGGCCCAAATTAAGCTAGAAGCCACAGGGATGAGTGCAACAAGGGGAAAAGGTACAGCAGAGGCAAACAAAGTGTGATTCGGTGATTTATTACTAGCGTGAGTCGTGTGTGGAGCATGAGGGACAGCAGAGGGAGCAGGGGACTCCCAAAATCAGCCTGTGTGGGCAAGTTCCTCACAGAAGAAAAGGGAGCAGGAGAGTGAACTCAAGAAGGAAGGAGGTCTGCAAACATAAGTGGCTAACCATCCACAGGAG
>PVKN010044238.1:0-10095 GCA_004027915.1 Capromys pilorides
GACTAGACCAGTGTCTCACACAGAGGAATTCCAAATAATTTATGTAGGTAGTTAATAAATTATGTAAATTTCTTCTGAAGGAGTGGAACATCATTCTCCTTAAGTGTGGGCTGCACCTAATGACTTCTTTCCCAAGAGTGCAGTATTTAAGATGGTAAAAAAAGACAGCTTCACAGTGGAAGAATTTGACAAACACTTCCTTAGCAAGGTGACCAAAGATTGTAGAGTGATACGTCATGTTGATAACTGTGTACTCTTTATATGATGGGACACAGGCAATTTCCTCCTGGAGTCTCCCTTCCAAGCTACTCAATTTCAGATTATTCATGAGAAGAACATCAGCTAAATCCCACTGAGGCACATCTACAAAATACCTGATAAGTACTCAGTGCTGTCAAAGTCCTCATGAAGAAGAGAAGGCTGAGCAAAGTGTGGTGGCACATGTCTGTATTCTTAGTACTCTGGAGGACTGCGACACAGCTGCAAGATTGAGCCCAGCCCAGACAATTTAGTAATTTAGTGAGACCCTATCTCCAAATAAAAAATCTCAGATGGAGTTTTTGCTTAGCTTGTTCAAGGCCTTGGGTGCATCTTCAGGATAACCTCCTTATCTCAAGCATCACAAAATGCTTATCAGTATACAGAAATTATGGGAAGGTGATAATAAAAGAGCTCTTCTATTTTATTTTCATCTCATGCTCTAAAAGAGTTATTAATGTAAAGAGAACATTTTAATTCTAGAGCAAAGAAATTTTTTTTTTTTTAAATGTATTTGGTACAGGGACTCACTATGCACTTTGCACTTGTAGTGATCCTTCTGTTTTGAGCCTCCCCAATGCCGGGAATACAGGTGTGTGCTGTCAAACCTGGTCTCTCTCGACTGGCTCAGCGTGCCCCAGCAGCCAGCATGGCATGTGGTGTGGGGATCAGGAACGACAAACAGCCCCCTGCCCTGCTTGCCTAAGCAGGTGCTTAGTCCACTGAGCTATTTCATGGGTCCTAATATGTGGGATTTTAAGATTTTAAATTTTGCATACTATTCTGTAATTTACAAAATGAACTATGCAGGGAAAGGAATTTGGAGGTTGTTTTTCTTTTTTTTGTTTGTTTGACTTTTTAGCTAAAAGCTATTCTGTCTCTTTTAGAATAACCTTTTCGGAATATGAAAACTAACTTCAGCATCTTTTTGGATTTTTGACATTAGAACCTACAGCCTTGGAGGACTCTGAATGAACTATACCCAAGCCCCCTCTTTTATCATTCAGTATTCAAACAAACAGAAAATCTAGGAAATAGCATAATAAATGCATTTTCTGAATACTGCATACCACTCAGGTTGCAGGATTTCTTTTTCTTATTTTGTAAAAGATAAATATTACTAACTGTGATTCTCTGGTGGCCTTCTGTATTTCTTATCCCTTCATCTATGCCTTTTCAGAGGTAGTAATTTGTTATTATCTTTATCATATTTACTACTACCTGTGGCTACTTACATGTGTGTCTTAGTTATTCTTCTCTCGTTGCTGCGATAAACACCCGACACTCAAAATGAGGGAAGGAAAGGTTTATTTAGCTCACAGTTACTGGAGGTTTCAGTCCATATTCAGCTGGCTCCAAAGCAGATGGGCACATGGCACAAGGCAACCTTTCATGGCAGAGAGCAAGAGGGTTGGGAAAAAAGCGAGCAGCAGCTCAAGCAGCTAACTTCTCTTCCTATCTTACATTGAAATGCAAATCACCTGCCCCAGGGGAGAGGCAGCACCCATTTCCACAATAATCAATTATGAGTTCCAGAAGCCACCTCATGACTGCATGAGGCTTTGGGGGAACACTATACACAAACTATAACAATGTGGATTCATATTCCATCATGCATTGCATTTCTTCTTTATTCTGCTGCTGATAGAGGTAGGTTGTTTCACTGTCTTGTTTTTATAGATGATGCATCAGTGAGCATCCTTATGTGTACTTATGCATGTGGTCAAAGTTTCTCTAGAGTATATACCCAGGAGTGAAATTGCTAGAATGTGGGATGTACACTTTTTATGCTTTTCTAGATGTTGCTGAATTGTCTTTGCAATTTGTGTTGGAAGGTATGGGAGTTCTAAATCCCTACTGCCTCATTACAACTTGGTATGGTTAGACTTCTTGTTGCCAAATTGTGATATGTTGTTTGCATTGTCCTGAATACTAATAAGCATCTTTGTGAATGGTAACTGCCCATCCATACTTTTCTCAATGCTTTCTCCTAACTCTTGGCCTACGTTTCCATTTTCTTTTTCTTACTGATTTATAGTCTATCTTCCATTCACCAGATGAAAGTAATTTGTTGTATGCATTTCAGTGACCTGCTGGAGTTGATTCTTTTTACTTTTAATATTTTTACATTTATTTTTGTTAATATTAGTATGAGAGAAATAACAATGAGACAATTTCACAACAGGTTAGAAGGCCAAATACAACAATTAATACATTGCATAATGTTGTCTTCATCATAGTTGTTCAGAGTACAAGATGCAGACATGATTTCTTGTCTAAACATTGGTACAGATCTTTCTTTTCATTGTGCAAAGAGAAAATAACTGTATATATATAGTCCCATAGTTCATAACAGTAGTGGATGATATCAGCTCATTTGGCATTACCAGAAGCTATTGACTTGAGCCTTTTATTACTCAGCATATTAATATGGCTTTCCTTTCTATACCTCAAGGTTAGACTTCTCTGCTGGATGGTTAAGTCCAAAATAAAGCAAGACCTCTATTACAAAAAAAAAAAAATGTTAACTTTTGTATTGATAAGGTCAGTCAGGTCCCCTTAGGATTTACCCTGAAACCATGTACTGCGGTTTGCAGAACTTTTGTCAGTGTCAGCTATCTGCATGAATCACAGCTTTACTTTTAATATTATGTTGCATAGAAGTTGTAAGTTATAATGAAGTCAGATTTTACTCATGTTTTCCTTGATTCATGACGTGTCTTTAAGTTTTGAAGTGATTGTCTGTTATAAGAGAAGATTAAATTTTCCTTTGTGAATTTCCCCAGAGTTAGCTTTTTAAATCTGGAATGAAAAGCTTTCTCTGTCTCTTGGATTTTTGTGTGTGTTGTTCTGGGGACTGATCCCAGAGGCTTTATGCACTTTAGATATGTACTATGTCACCAAAGGATATTCCTGTGCTTACTGCAATCTTTTGTATTTCAATGAATTCTATTTTTTCACAATTTTTCTTTTTCTGGGAAAAAAGGTATATGTTTAAAATTAGCCAGTTGGACTCAAGTTTATATGATCCCAATTTTGTTGGTAACATCCAATGCATCATAATTGGGAGCCAGTCCAGCATATGCCTTCTTCTCTTCATCAGGACTGATTAGGGTATTGACTTTGCAACATCAATATCATAGAGCTTCTTTACAGCTTGTTTAATTAGGTGCTTATTGCCTTTGACATCCACAGTGAACAGGAGTGTGTTGTCCTTGATCTTTTTCATGGCTGACTCTGTGGTCAGGGGAACTTGATGATGGCATAGTGGCCAAGCTTGTTTCTCCTGGGGGCGCTCTTCCGAGGGTATTTGGGCTGCCTCTGGAGCCAGTGTCTTGGGACAGCAGAAAGTGAGTGATGTTTGTATTTTCTTCTTTTTGTGACTGTGGATGCCTTTAAGCATGGTCTTGTTGGCCTTCAAAGCCTTTGCTTTGGCTTCAGCTTTAGGAGGGGAAGGGGCTTCCTTCTTCACCTTCGGCACCATCTTGGTAAAAAGACTCACAATTTTTCTGATATTCTTTTTAGTACGTGTGCCTTTGTTTCATAATTTCTTTTTTTTTTTTTGTTTCATAATTTCTTGATCTTTAAAATGAAAATTACTTTTTTTTTTTAATCTAGCTTATAAACATTTTAGAATGATAGAATGATCTATGAAGTTAATTTCACCTGGACTATTTTCTAATTGCTGATTTTTTGGCTAACTTTCTTAGCATTGTTGGCTTTAGTGTTTTAGAATTAAGGGGCCAGGGAGATAGCTCCGTGGCACAAGTGCTGGCCTGGCAAGCGCTCAGTTGTGAGTTCGAACCCTGGTGCCGCAAAAAAAAAAAAAAAAAAAAGGTGTTTTAGAATTAAATCTCCAGATCATTCTGTTCTGAGTGGAAGCTACATTGTTTGGTTTGTTTGAGTCTCTATCACCCTCCCTACTACGTGGTTGCACTTTCTTCACCTGACTTGGAGTTCCTGGATTAGAGTTAGACCTTTCAGGTGTCATGGTCCAGAGAACACTGAAATTCTTAGACTCAGCTAAAGTCATTGCAGATTCAGGCCTGCAAATATCCTACTCTGTAGAAAGTACATATATCATCCAGTTTCTTCTGCCTCCAGCTTCCTCTGAGAAGGTGTAGGGAGTCCCAGCTTGTGCTGCAGCTTGCTCTGCTCCTCCATCCATCTCACAGGGAGCATTCTTGGTGCTCTTTACTCCTAAGTTACCAGTGTATATTTCTAGATGTGGAGCCATGAAGATCTGCATTATTTTAATGTACATTTTTCTTTTTTTGTGGTACCGGGGATTGAACTGAGAATCCTGTGCTTGTCAGGCAAGTCGTTATTCTACTGAGCTATCTCCCCGGCCCTTACTGTACGTTTTTCCTATGGTCAGTGATATTGAACATTTTTTTGTTTCTTTGAAGATTGATTTCAGTGCCCCATTTTTTTATTTTAGCCAGAAGACTGAAACACAACATTGAATTCTTTATACATTCTAGAAGTCAGTCCTCTGTCCGAGAATTAGCTTGCAAATTTTTTTCCCATTCTATAGGTTGCTTCTTCATGGTGTTGTTTACTTCACTGTGCAGAAGGCTTTTAGTTTGACCCCATTTGTTGATTCTTTTTTTTTTTTTTTTTTTTTTTAATTTTCATACTTCTTTATAATATCAAAGGTTTAATTACAAAAGTGGACCTTTGTTTTCCCCCAGTAAATCTGTCAGGATAACTCAGAATTTCATGATATATGTAACAATTTAACATATCTTTCATTTCAAATCACAACTATTTGGAAGTTAGTGCTGCAGTCTTAACTGTGCTTCTCAGATAGTGGCCGAAGCTGGAAGACATTTTTAAAAATCCCTGAAGTCATCCATAGTTGCTGTTTATATACTCTTCTTGTTTGAAAGAAAGTGAAAGAATTCACAAATATCACGACCTAAGTACCTATTTAAAATTAAACATATATACCTTCAGCTTGGAAAAGAATTTCTTTATAATTAAGTAAAGCACAGCTGAAACACCATGTCAGCTGAGGTTTTTCCTGGAGAAGTCACAAGATAACTGCATCCTAAGGGCTTCCTGTGTGTTGAAGCTGAGAGATGGAATAAAACAAAGCCATCTTTTTCATTCCAAACCATGGAGGTGATGTGTAGAAAGATATCTATATCTTCTATCCAGAGAAAGAGGGTGAGCAAAAGAACCGCTGGTCTAGAAGACAATGCAAATAATATATGTCACTGGGTGTTGTGGTGCACATCTGTGATCCCAGAACTTGGGAAGTGGAGGTAGGTAGAGCAACAAGGATTCAAGGCCAGCCTGAACCACCTCAGAAGACCATGAGATAATCTTGAACAAGCAAATTCATAGAGACAAAAGTAGAATACAGGTAATCTGGGGAAAAGATAAAATGGGACTGGGGAGATAGCTCAGTGGCTTGAGTGCCTGCCTGGCAAGTGCAAGGTCTAAGTTTAGTCCACATAAAGCTGAGCATGGGACATGTGCCTATAATCCCAGCTACTCAGGAGGCTGAGGCAGGAAGATTGAAAGTTCAAGCCCCATATAGACAACTTAGTAGGATCCTGTTTGCCAGATCCTAAGTTTAGAATTGTTTCGAGCACCTAAAGGTCAAGAAAATCTTGTATGATAAGAATCCTCCTGTCATGAGTCTTCTCAGCTCACCTCACCTCACGTGACACAGCGGGGGTAAATGCCCTCCCGGGGTCCTATCTGCTTCCAGCCCTGAGGCCACATAGTCAAAGAGACCCTCATTCAGCCATCTTCACTCCGCCACATCCTCATTTCAGTTGAACCAGCAGCAGGTGGCTCCTCTAAGTCCATTTGTTGATTCTTAGTATTATTTCTGTTCACCGTGGCTCTGTTCAGATAGTCCTCACCTAAATCTTCAAGGGTTTTACCTATTTATCTTCCAGCACATCGTTCTTGTTTTAACATTTAGATCTTGAATCCGTTTCATTTACTACAGGTCTGAGGTATATGGATGTAGACACAAGTTTTCTGCATATGGATAGCCAGTTTTCCCAGCACCATTTTTTAGACACTTTTTTTTCTAGTGTGTGTCTTTTACCCCTTTGTCAAAGATCAAGTAGCTGAATGCTTAGGGTTGTTTCTGCTTCCTCTGTTCTGTGCCACTGACCCACATATCTGTTTCTGTGCCAGTACAGGCTTTAAAAAAAAAAAATCACTGTAGCTCTGTAAGATATCCTCAAATCCAGGATTATGATTCCTTCTCCCTTGATTTTGTTACACAGGATTTCTTTTGGTATTTTGGGTCTCTTCTGGTTTCACATGAAGTTTAAGATTGTTTTCGCTAGATCTGTAAGGAATGCTGTTGCTATTTTGAGTGGGGTTGTGTTAAATTTATTTATTAATTTTGAGAGTAGAATCCTTTTGATTATATTGGTTCTACTTATCCAGGAACATTTTATGTCTTTCCATTTTCTACTAATCCTCTTTGATCTCCTTTTTCAGAGTTATGTAGTTCTTATTGTGGTGATTTTTTACTTTCGTGGCTAAGTCAATTCCCAAGTATCTAATTTTTCTTGATGCTGTTGTGAATAGTATTCCTTTCCAAATTTCTTTCTCAGTGAATTCATGTTTGTTATAGAAGAATGCTATGGACTTTGTATTAATGCTATATTGCTGAATTTAGCTGTTAATTCTAGGAGCCTTTTGGTGGGCCTTCTTGGGTCTTCTATCATGTCTTCAGGCAATAACATTTTGTGACTTCATCCTTTCCTATACATATTCCTTTTACTTCTTTGTATTTGGTTGGTCTGGTTAAAATTTCAAGGACTGTGTTGTATAAGAGTGGGGATAGTGGACATCCCCATCTTTTTCCTGATGGTAGAGTCAAGGCCTTCACTTTTTCTCTATGTAATATGATGTTGGCAGTAAGTTGGCATACATGGTTTTAATCAGACTAAGATAAGATCCTTGTTGGATTTCATCAAAGGCTTTTTATATCTACTGAGACAATTATGATTTTTGCCTTCTGTTTTATGTGATGAATTACATTTATTGCATATGTTGTACAATTATATCCTTGGAATGAAGCCTACTTTGTCGTGGTGTATAGTCTTTTTGATGATTTATTGCATTCGCTTCACCTATGTCTTGCTGAGAATTTTTGTGTCAATATTCACTAGAGAGACTGGCCTTTATTTCTCTTTTTTGGTTGGATTCTTGTGTGGTTAATGGTTCTTGTCTGGTTAATTCTTGTTTGACTTGGAAACTGGTTAATGCTAGCTTCCAAGAATGATTTTTAGAATATGCCTTCCCTCTTGATTATCTTAATAAATGTGAAGACTATTGGTGTTGGATTTTTCCTGAAGTTCTTGTTGAATTTGGCAGTGAATCCATCAGGTGCTTTTACTACTAGCTGATATATATATATACATATATATATATATATATATATATATATATATATATATATATATTTATTTATTTATTTCTGAACCAGGGATCAAACTCAGGACCTTGCACTTGCCAGGCTGGCGTTTATGCCCCTGAGCTATCTCCCCGGCCCCCTAGTTGACATGTAATTGTTATTAGTCTTTAGTTTTATTGCCTGTTATTGGATTATTCAAGATTGTTAAGTCTTCTTGGTTCAATTTTGACAATTTATGTGTCTAGAAATCTTTCCATTCTGAGTTCTATAATTTTTTGGCAGATAAGTTTGTAAAGTGACTACCAATAAGTTTTTGGATTTTGGCAAGCGTCTATTGTGATCTTACTTTTTACAATTTCTAATTGCATTAGTTAGTGTCTTTTATTTCCTTTTTGGGATAAGATTGGCTAAGGCTTGCCTATTTTGTTTATTCTTTCAAAGAACCAGCTCTATGATTCCTTGACTCTTTATGTTCTTTTAGACTCTATGTCATTGATTTTTGTTCTGATCTTTATCTATTTTCCCAATTTGTATCTCATTCCCTTCCTTACATAAGTTCTAAGTTTATTTTATTTTTATTTTTTAATTTTTATTTTATTTTATTTTATTTTTTTGTGGGACCAGGGATTGAACTCAGGCCCTTGCACTTGCCAGAAAGCACTTATTCTACTGAGCTATTTCCCCAGCCCTTATTTTTATTTTTTAAGAAGACAATTCCACCTTAAATACCACCCAGAAGAACAAAATTTCATAGGAATAAATTTAACCAAGGATGGAAAAGGGTAATTTTAATACTGAAAACTCAAAGTATTGCTGAAAGAAATTAAAACATAAATAAAAGCAAAGACAGATTGTGTTCATGGACTGGAAGACTTAATATTCTTTTTTTTTTTTTTTAATGTATTTGGTATAGGGTCTCACTATGCAGACTGTTAGTGATCCTCCTATTTTCAACCTTCCCTAGGTCTGGGATTACAGTTGTATGCCCCCACTCCCTGGCACCAGGGGTCAGGGGTCCGGGGTGGGGCTGGTGCTGCACGTAGTGCCAGGGATTGATCCCTGGTCCTTGTGCTTGCCTAAGCAGGTGCTTAGTCTACTGAGCTATATTACTGGTGCCGGAAGACTTAGGTATTATTGACAGCTCAATGCAGTGCTTATCAAAATTCCAGTGACTTTTGGAGTGGTATTGGGGATTGAAACCAGGGCCTTCATATTGGCCACATTATCCCTCCCCTTTTTGTTTTGGGACAAGGTCATGCACTAAGCTAAACTGCTGAGGCTGGACTCAAATTTTACTCATTCTTAGCCCCACAGAATGCTGGGATTACAAGTGTGGTCCACTAAGCTTGGCTCTAGTTTTTTTTTAAAGAAACAGAAAAGCTTGTTCTCAAATTCATGGGGAATTGTAAGGAGTTTTGAACAGCCAGAATAATATTGAAAAGAGTAAATTTGGGGGACTAAAAACACTTGTGTTTGTTTTGTAGTACTGAGGATTGAATTTAGGACCTTGTACAGGCAAAGTAAGTGCTCTGTTACTGAGTTATAGTCCCAGACTTCTTTCAAAAAATTTTTATTTTGAGACAGGGTAGTATCATTAAATCTCTTAAGTTATCCAACCAGTTCTTTCTCCTCCGCTTCCTCCTCCTCTTTTTTTTCTTTGCAGGGCCAGGAAATTGAACCCAGGGCCTAGCTCATGCTAGGCAAGTACTGTATCTCTAGCTCAGGGAATGTGACATTATCTCAGGTGATTTCATCTCTTCTTCTTGGGCAGCATTCTTACAGAGCCCCCTCTGCAGGCCCTCCCCTTGGAACACCCTTGCCTGTCCCATTTGCAGCCTTCCTCTGAGGTCTCTGCCCTACTTCTCCACCCTTCTAGCTTCCCTGGCAGTAGGTTTGACTTTGTCTTTTATTTGGTTGGGATTGAAAGAAGCTGAGATCAGGTAGGCGCCTCAGCCTGAAAGAGGGTGCTAGAGGCAGCGGTGGCCGTCAAAGTTCCTTTCCAGTGGTAATTTGGAAGCCCAGGGAAGTAAGTTACCCTATATACACGTAAGACAACCCTGAGTCACAGGGAGTGACTTCAAAACAACTTTTGTAACTCTACCTGGCTATTGGCCACCTAAATTCTTATTTTTCTAAAACCTTGAGAATGTATCATGAGATTATTTGTTTTCACTTGTCACATTTTTCTGGTATGGGCATTTATAGCTGTAACCTTCCTTAGCACTGCTCTCGCTTTGTCCCTTAAGCTCTGGTATGTTGTACTGGCATTATTATTTAATTCTAGAAACTCAGTTAATTTTTTTTTTTGTGACCCCTTCCTTAATTTATTCTGTGATTATTTAAGAGTGTTTTGTTTAAATTCCACTTATTTGCATAGTTTCTGTAGGCTTTTTTTGGTCATTTATTTCTAGTTTCATTGGCACTGTGACCTGATAATACAC
>PVKN010044239.1:0-10121 GCA_004027915.1 Capromys pilorides
GAAAATGTGAAAGTTCAGCCAGCTTATTTAAGTGTTTGCTCAGAATCTGCCGCAGATCTGAAGGTCGCAGCTCCGTTGCGCTCCCCTGACAAGCGCTGACTGAAGTGCCCTTCAGCAGATACCTTTTGGGCTGCATTGCTTGTCTTTTCAGGCAAACAGCACCGACTGCAGTGGCACTTATGCAGAAGACCCTGCCTCAAGAGGACAAAGGAAGAGTCCCTCCTCTTCTAGGAAGGGCAACAGAAGACGCTTCCCTTGCTCCCATTAATTTGTGTTTCCATACCACATCCCCCAAGGACAGGGAAGTAATGACCTCCATGTGCAGATCGCCTCCAAGAAGGGATGCTTATTTCCTCAGCACTGGAGATGAGCGGCTCAATTTTCTCTTCAGATTGGATGGATTTTTGTCGGAGTATATGAGAAGGATTGTTTGCCTGATGCTGTACAAGGGATTTCTCCAAATTATGTATTTGTCAGTCTAGGAAACCACTTCTATGTCCCTCACCCAGATGTAACAAGTGTGGTAAGAGAAAAAGGTTCTTCACAAGATACACCTCAGTTTTAGCACTTCTTCATTAGCTGTCTGTCTTTGGTTATATTTAATCTGTCTGAAAACATTTCCAGCAGTAAGCTTTTCTGCTAAAAGGGAAGAAATACCATTCTCTCTCTCTCTCTCTAAACTCCTCAGCCACTGAGCCCCCAACCCTACCAATCTTAAGTTAATTTTAGTTTTGTACTTGATATGTGTGTGCCAGGTCACGCATCAGAAATTTTACACCTTCAAACCCGGGAGATAGTTCAGTAGCCTAAGCACCTGCAGGCGAGCTCAAGGACCCAGCTTTGATCCCTAGTACTGCATGCTGTGCTGGACCCAAGCCACACAGGCCACCAAAACCAGGAATGGTGGCATATGCCTGTAATCCCAGAGCTGGAGAGACTGAGGTAGAAGGATCACTGCAAGTCCGAGCTGCATAGCAAGACCCTGTACCAAATGAATAAATAAAAAAGATTTTTTAAAAAACATTTCAAGAAATTTGACATCTTCCCCAGTCTAGGCATTAAGGCTATTGATTTCATGAACTGGTCAATTATGAATAGTAAGTTGTAGAAATTCTCTTAAGATTGTACCGTCGTGATGTCAGTGGTACGCAGTGCTACTGATGCTAGAGGGGGGCTAAATCAGAGCTCTTCGTATCTTCCTCTTCGAGCATTTCCACTTCATGCGGCTAAGAGTGCTTATCTCCCCCCATCCCACCTCAAGATAGTAAAAGTAGCAGCCACCAAAGATCACAGAGAGCTTTTCATTCCAACCTGTCACAGAGGAAGCCCTATAAGGCTGTGACCCCTGGGTTTCCCCAGTAAAAAAAAAAAAAAAAAAAAATAAGGAATCGGGCACGCTGACTTCTAAGGTTCTCGATAGTACCAGGAGGGTTTCACCAGCTGGCTGTTGAACAGCTTCAGGTGAGCTGCCTTGCCGAGGTTCGATGGGCTTCTTCCCACAGTTTGCTCCTTTCCACAGTTGGGTGAGTACATTCCTGAGTCACTGCACACGTACCTGTGTACCGTAGAGCTCAGTGCATAGTGGCTGTCCCACCAGCAACATGGGAGCCAGGATACCCGCATCCTACCCCCTCGCCCTGGCCCTCACAGCCAACTTCTGCCTGTGGATATAGAGGGCCACTCCCAGGACCAGAAAGTCCCCTCATGCCTGGCATTTTCTGACTTTGAGAATAAATGGCATTGCTCCTTAAGTTCCAGAAGTACCCAGTGGTGCTGGATTTATAGGCAGGGTGGGCCCTGTCCCTGGTCTTCGGTGCTGGCAGACGCTGCAGTCACTGGCTTACATAAGACCAACTTATGTAATGTCCTGCTTCTTCACAGCCTCCGCCGCCTGTTCCAGGGTCTAGTAGAGAAAAGCCTTTGGCTACACCTTGTGAAAGCTTTTAACACCCAGAGCTGGCAGGACTGTTAACACAGATGGTGGTCATTTGGGGAGGGGGGGGAGCAGCGAGCTAGAACCAGAAGCTGCACTCTCCCAGGGGCGAGGGGTGTGGATCCCCTGTATACTAATGAGCTTCCCTTCACTGGTACTCAGCAGAGCTTCTGAAAGGACAGGGATGGGGAAGAGAAGGAAAAAACAGTTTCCTCTTTCTCTAAACTAGGGCCTGTTCAGAGCCTAAGTAGGTGTTTAGTTTCTGAATAATTCCTCACAATCATTTAAAGTTTGCAGGTATCTCTGTAGCTGTCCCTGGTTTTCATAATTTTATTTTTCTTACTGGAATTAATGTTTGGAACTCAGCCCAGTTGTTTTTTCCAGTACTTTTTCTCTCAGGGACAGTGCAGGGCATGATTCAGAAAACGGCTCGCTCCAGTCTGTTCTTTACCATGCACAGCCTGCCCTGTGACATCTGCTCCAGCCCAACCATGAGTCTCCGGAGACTGCAGGATGCCTGTGGGCTGGGGTTTTTTATTTATCGGACAAAGCACCAGAAGTGCACCCCTTTCTGCAGTCAGCAGCTCCCTGGCAAAGCCCTCCAGTGCCCGTCCTCCCCCTTTCTTGCCCGGTGAACTCCCTTCATCCTCTGGACCACCAGACGCTCCATATGACTTTACCTCATAGCACACAGCATGTTTTCAACAGCTTTTTACTAAGTGATCCCTGCCCTTAGCCTGGTAGCTTCTGAAAGGACAGGATTATCCTCTCATTTACCATGTTAGGTGTGGCAAGAACTTCATTACTGCTTAATACAGGCAGGGTGGCTGGATGGGTAGGCCCAGACACAGGAGTGCTCCCTAGAAGTCCTAGTGGGCTCCAGTCCAGGCCCTGACTCACTGCAGCCTATCTAGAGAACGCTGCCTATCTAGCCATTGGTCTTCTAATTGTGCCTACCCTATGCACTGCAGTGTTTGTGTGGTCCAAAGTGAGATAAGATGCACCCACACCCTCTCAACAACATTCCCATTGAAAATCCCCCTTTGCCTGAGTATGTGGGCCTCCCCTAGAGCTCCAGAAAGGAAGCTGTCCTGTCCTCTAGAGGATAGACTATTGCTCCACACACACTGAATCAGCTGAGAAGCAGAGGTGAGATGGCATGAGCTAACCATGTATGGAAGAATCCTGCCAGGGCTGGGTATTTCTCCTTGGACCCCACTGGAAGGCACAGAAGGGAGAGGCAGGAGTGGTTTCCAGGACTGGTTGTTCACTCCTGGCGGTGTAGACAGGCAAATGATTTTCCATGGGATTTGCTTTCCTGTTCTGTAAACTGGACATGCTTGCCCGTTCTTGGTGTGTTTGTGCTACACATGGCACAGGGCTTGGCCCAAGGTACAAGTCCCTTGAGTGAGAGACATTCACGGTGTCGTTGGTGCCTCGGGATGTCGTTACTGTACCTTCACAAACCTGAGTGCTAAAATCCATCCCAACTGTGATGTTCCCGTCCTGCTCTGCAACCTCTGAGCTGCAGGCACAGAGCTGTTGCCCGTTGTCTTTCAGGCCATTCTGCCGTTTGGCTGGGTTCATGCTGAAGGCCCTGCTAATCTACAGGCTCCCGGCTCAGGGCTCATGATCTAATATAGGTCAGCATGCCCCCTCCCCCGTGCCTTGTAGTGCTGTAGTTGGAGCTTTGAAGACTAAATTCTAAGTGGCAGTTTCACTCTGAAATATTTATTACATGCTGATAGTGTTTTCACAGAGTAGAATTGAGAGGGCCGAGCAGAAAGTCAGACTATGCAATCTTGATTATTTCCAGCATTGTCATCACATTGCAGACCACTAGGCAGCGAAGGGAAAGACGGGCTGTGGGGAAACAGTCATAGCAGGCAGGGCTCATCCACATGTGGGAGTAAAACGTGGGGTTGCCCAAGGGAGGTAGGAAGGCAGCTCCTCCAGCTGGAGGCTGGGCAGGTAGAAAGGTCTGATTGCACAGGCATCCCTGTAATGATTGTTCAGCCCTCAGGGTCCACAGGGGACTGGTGTCAGGATGCCATTTACCTTGGACTAGCAGACCTGGAGGTGCTGGAGTGCCCTCTGTGAGCTGTGTGGTGTTTGCATGGAACCTATGTACATCTTCCTATGCACTGCACGTCATCTCTAAACAACTTAGGGAGCCTAATGCAGCGGAAATGCTATGTTAGTAATCATTCTGTGTTGGGTAGGGAGTAAGGACAAGACTGAAAGTCTTTCATATTTAGTGCAAATACAATTTTATTTGTGGTTTTCATTTTTTGAGACATTGTCTTCTCTTTCACCCATATTGGCTTCAGCCTCCTGGACTGAAGTGATCCTCCTGCCTCACCTCCCAAGCCCGGAGACTACCGTTGTGCCCAGCTGTGTGTGCTGCCATTTCAGTGCTGTTGCTCCCACAGATACAGAACCTGTGGCTGTTGAGGACAGACCGCACAGGGAAGGTACAGGGAACCTAAAGATATATATTTGAGGAACCTGGGATTTTTTTGTTTGTGTTGCTGGAGGTCAATCCCGCAGCCTCATATGATAGGCAAGCTTCCTACTGCTGAGCTACATCTCTACTTTAAAAAAAAAAAAACTGATTACAACATACATGTTACCCAGAATGCACTGCTTGTAAGGCACAGATCACAATGACCTTACACGTGATAATGCTTAGAAAATATTATCCATGAACTGCATGCTGTAATTTCAAAGGACTGGATTATACATATTTGAAATTTTAAAAGTGGTATCCTATCATTCATTGTACATTTGGAGAAAAGTGTTAAGCCAGAAATACTGACCCATACCATGGAGCACTAATAAGACCCACAAGTAACTGGAACAGTCCTATCTGGTGGCAGTTGGCAGCCAGCACCTGAGGTAGTACTTAGGATCCTGATTTCCCGAGGTCTGTATGCTGAAGGCCTAGGTCCCAGCTTGGCCCTATTGGGAGATGGCCGAACCTCATGGGAGGAAGTGAGGTCACGCCCTTAAGAGGTGGAGCCTTGTGGGAGGAATTGAGGTCACTGAGTACATGCCTTCCAAGAGGACTGTGGCCCCTTCTGTGTCTTCCTGGCTCCCATGAAGTGAGCGGTTTCATTCTGCCACTCTTGCCTTGAGGTGCTTCCCCCTCACAGGCCCAGAAGCAGCAGATTAAACAGAGACTCAAATGTCCAAACTTGCAAGTCAAAATAAACCTTCACTCTGTGTAAGCAAATTACCTCAGGTATTTGTCATAATAATGGAAAGCTCAGTGAGGCGTAATTTGTCCGTATTTTCATGGGAGAACTGAGGAGAAATTAGGAAGCTGGGATGCACTAAGCCACTTTGTACTGGCTTAGGGGGCACATAATCCTCGCCCAGAGAGCTGAATGAAAAGACACTCTGCTGAGTCGCACTGCAAGGTCCGCCAGTGCCCACCACCTCCCGCAGCCTCCTGGGATGCCTTATGAAGTCCACATTCCTCCTGTTTTCACAGGGGGAGGTTGAGGTTGCAGAACCAACCATCCCACAGTAGCTGGCACTGCCATGGCAGGCACGGTTCTGAGTACTGTGACTGAGCCAGGCTCCCTGCGCCTGTCAGTTTGCATCTCTAGGGCTTGAGGAACAGAGGTGCCATAGACCAATCAGCTGCTACCGACACAGGACATAATAGTGTACGGTGACCCTGCAGGGCCGTTTTATAGTGAGCAAACTGAGGCTTGGGGAAGCTCAGAAACGAGCTTGGAGAGATGAAGCTGGAGATTTTGCCCCAGGAAAGGTCAAAGCCACAGCCTTGAGCTGAGTCTCCACTACAGTACATACTGCCTTGCAGTAAGGAGCCTTCACTTGCTCTTTCATAGAATTAGGTGCATAGAACTTGAATTAGGTGTACTGTGTATCTGTGCCTAATTCCTTTCCACTGAGCTCCTGTGTCTGACTAGGTCTGTGAGGAAGATGACATTCCTCACTGCCCATGACTCCTGGCCATCTTTCCCTGAATTCCTGGGAGCACATGGAAAAATAAGGTTCAGCCCTCAATGCCTCAGAGGATTGCTACCAGTGAGATCCTAAAGACAACTCCCACTGAGGCAGCATGCGGATAGCGGAGCGGAGCCAGAGGGCTAACCCTGGTGCTGACGTGAAGGCTGCAAAGAAATGATGTCTAGCCGGCAAAATGACCCACGCAGAAAGGGCTCACAGCAAGAGCTGGGAGCTCTCAGCTGACGTCAGCTGTGACACCATTGTGTTTCCCAGCCATTATTGGGGATGTGAGGCTTTGTCTAGATAGGAAAGAGTGTGTGTCCCCACCCACATCCGTGCACACCAGGAAGCATTGGCATAGGGAACCAGGGCTGCCCATTTGCTTATCCTTCTCAGTGGGAAGAAGACACTGAATGGAGAAGGTGCATTCCGTGTCAGAAAGCTTTCAGATACACAGTGGAATTGCCATAGCCAAACAGTTGAAGGCAAGAAAAACCATAACTGGACTCCAAACAACTGTGATTCATTTCCTCCAAGAAAAGAGAGAACTAAGCTGAACTCTAAAATATTTTGTATCTGTTTGTTGTAGTGTATTTAACATTTAGTTCCACTTTCTGTTTATACTTAGACGAAAGACCACAGGTTATCTGTCCTTTAGTGAGCTCTCAAATACCAGTCGTTCACATTCTCAACCTCGACTGGACCCTAGACCCACCAGGGATGCCTTTACAAACCTTGGTTACTCAGCGATACCAGTTGGATTCAGTCTCTGGGTGTGAGACTCAGACCTCAGAGTTTGTGACACTCCCTGGTGATGACAGAATGTGTTCACAGCTGAGAGCCAGTACTTAGGAACCAGCACTGGCCACTCAGCCTGACAGCCCTGCACCAGCACGGGCTTTCCAGCAGGCCAGTCTGGGCAGCTTATCTTGGGTTGCTGTGATGGCCAGCCTGACCTCAGAATCTTTCTAAAGTAAACCTTTTTATTTTCCAGTAATGAGCATTGAGCCTCACCAGGGCCTCACTAAGAAGTGCTCTGCTGCTGACCTACATTCCCACTCTGCACCCCACCCCTTTTTAGACCAGAGTCTCACTGAGTCGCTAAGGTAGGCCTGCAACTTGCAGTCCTCCTGCCTCAATCTCCCCAATAGCTAGGATTCAGTTGCACATCACGCCAGTGATTCTTTTAGTACTGCTATACAGAGATTCAAACTCTTGAGTTCTCATAAATTAAATAAACTCTTTTTAGAACTGAAAACTCCATGTACTTTCACACAGTAGGATAAAGCACATTTGAGGATGTTTTGCAAGAGTTCCAGTGGATACTGAATGGCTGTATTAGTAGCAACCAAAGAAGATAATAAGATTTATTCTCAAAGAATAATAGAGACATGTCCTGAAGAGTGGAGTCTTGCGGGGGGAAGGGGAGATAGTGGTGAGGGGCTGGCAGATGTCTCTAAACCCAGCACTCTGGGAAACTGAGGCTATAGGTTCTAATCCCCAGTACTAACAAAAAAAAATTCTTTTTGAGAGGATTATGGCAGTCACGTGCTGTGTCTTCTCTGGGTTGTTGGGAAGAAAAGAGCACTGATGTTAGCTATATACAAAGAAAGATATAGGGTTTTTGTCTCCCAAATCCACTTTGCTAGTCTTACCAGCTTTCCGGCTATCTGTGGATTTGCCAGTTTGGGCCATTATAGGTGAGTGGAGTTTGTTTATGCCTGACTTCCTCTTTCACTTAGCACAGTGTTTGCAAGGGTCTTTGGGCAGCGTGTGTCAGTACTGTTTCACTTGTTTTCTAATGATTTTGGCAATTGAAACCTGGGCAACATCCTCGTTGCCCTCTCTCTGCCACCATTTAGGAGAGAGGGTCTCGCTAAGTAACTCAAACTGGGCTCAAACTTGCAGTCTTCTTGCACCAGCCTCCTAGAGTGCTGTGGTTACCTCCGTTTTCTCAGGTTCAACTCCCACTCCTTCCCTTTACCCAGGGAATGGGACTCTAAATGTGTTATGCAGGTAAAATGAATCCAAGAATCTGCCTAGCTCCTTCAAAATACCCGAAGTGCTTGTGCATATTAAAGCACAGTCTAAGATGTTACCCTAAGATTTGCCTTTTTCTCAGGTCTGCTTGGCATGCAATGCACTCTTCATCAGCAGGGAGCCCTGCTGGAGCCCTTAGTCCCCTCCCCTCCGTTGGCAAAGCCAGCGTTATGCTCTTAGACACTTGCCTTCTTGCCATGCAGTGATCAATCACCAGTGAGCCTGTTTTGTCTGCAGGATTTTACTCAGGGTTCTGTTAGGTGCTCTTGCTGACTACCTGCTCATCTGTTTAAATAATCTCACTTTAAATGTGAAAGCGCCCTTTGTCTCCTGGCAGACTAATCTATCTCTGCACTCGCGGAGGCTAGATGTGTATTGATGGGCATTGCTCTCTAACTGCTTGTGTCAGAGCACTTTGGGAAGCTCATCAATCTCGTGCTTTTCTAATTGACATCAATAATATGTTTGCATTCATCGATATTTCCTAATTGCCAAGTTATAACAGTGGAACTTCTGTAATAAATCATGCCCACAGATAACTTCAGACATTAGGGCTTAAGATTCCTGTCAATATTTTGATACATTGTAAATTGTTTTTATGAGGATTTTTTTCCCTGAGAAAGGAAACTGTACAGCAAGAAACAAAGAATGACATGAGTGTCACCCTACAAAATTAAAGTTATAGAGCCAAATCATCTCAATAGAAATATAAGCAAGCTGTTTCCAAAGATAGTACAATGCATTCCCAGAAAGTTCAGTGTCTCCATCCAGATGAATGCAGCTGTGTCTCCCCTGAGAGCAGTGTACTGTTCAAGCGAGCCTCCCAAGGCAAGGAAGTGTGGATGGGAGCCCAGTTGGGCAACTTGCGGGGGAGAGAGGGCTTCTTACCACCTCATTCTTCAGAAGGGGAAACTTCACAAGCTGAAGCCATTTGCCCAGAGTCACACCATGATCTTGCAAGCCTGGGTCTCCAACTCAGCACTGAGTTTGTGATTGTATGCTTGATGTCTTAGGGACAAATTTAAGGAAAGCCACCCAAGTGACAAAAACTGAATCTGGGCCATCTTGTCAAGCAGATGAAAGTCCTGGAGTATTTGGCTTGGTTCTGTGTAGTTGTTTCTTCCTAACTCAGGACCCACGTAAGGATCAAGCACACATTTTATAGCCCCTCCCTCCAACCTCCGTTCATACAGAAGAGTCCCCCTTCAGCTTTTTTAACTTCCGTGCCATTGACTTGTAACCCAGTCCTGATTTATCGGATTGTCCCTCCATTACTGCACACAGAATGCTCACGTGGCAGGAAAACTGCTTAGGTGATGAGGCAGTAGCACCTGGTGGCCTAGAGAGTCACGCTGGACGTTACTTATTTGTTCATGCTAAGTTTGGTTACTTGTTAGAGTAGAATTGATGGCTATTTCCATTGAAATGGCCTGTTTATCTTTGTACTAATAAATAATCCCCAGCCGCCTCTTACCCAGTGGCTTTCAGATCCATTAATGTAGGGCGCCTAAGTCAGTTCTCACATTAGTGGTTGGGAAGGGCGATTGTGTCGCTATCTTCTCGACTAGTTAATAACCCCATGACACAGTAGAGCGTTTTTCGAGGCTCGCCTGTAATCCCAGCATTTGGGACACTGAGACAAGAGAATCACTGCAAGTTTGAGGCCAGCCTCGACTACCTAGTGAGTTCAAGGTCAGCCTGAACTGCATAGTGAGACCCTGTCTCAAAAAAAAGAGTTCAGATCAGTCCCTTAAGTTGCCTGTGACAGTCATTCAACCTGCTTGCCCAAGCGGGGTAAATACGAAGAGGCCCAGCTTCTGCTTTAGAATCATAACTTGCACCCCGGATTTATTACTGTCTTTTAGCTATGTGCGGTGAGCATTTCTCGTGTGACTCAGTTCCCTTTTGACTTGTGTTGTGAATAGCCTCCAGTGTCTCATTTTATAACTGCCATGATTTGTTTATTCATCCCCCCAAGTACTGAATTGTACTTGGCTTTTTTTTTTTCTTTTTCCAATTGCCGGACTCCCATAAATCTTTCTGTGTATGCCTCTGGTAGTTGGTTGCTTTAAGGACACATTCATATCATTAAGATGACAGGGGTATGTGCGTGTTAGGAGGCAATGTTTTCATGGAATGCCTTATGTCACATAAACGTTCTTCAGCC
>PVKN010044240.1:0-10076 GCA_004027915.1 Capromys pilorides
ACAGTTTGACACCATAATGCTACTTATGCAACACAGAAGAAGAAAAAATTAGATTATTATATGTTTTCAGCACTTTTGAGACTGAAAAACTACTTAGATTGTAGAAGTTTCTAAAAATATTTATCTTTATTTGTTCTGAAGAAGCGTGTTTATGGATGATTATTAAAGATTCTTGGGGATAGTTATGGGCTTAGGGTTCAGTCTGCAAAAACTGAGATTCAAACTTATTGGTGATCCAGTCCTGGAGGAAAGAAGTAGAGGAGGAGCCCAGGGCTCTTCCTGGCTGGATCAGTGCCTGGGTCAGCTGCCCTGGGATAGCACTGGACCTTTTCTGATGCCCAGGCCATATCTAGACCAAGTGAATCAGCGTCTCTGCAGCTCATGGTGCGGGAGTCTTCTCCCGTAATTCCAGAGCACAATCAAGAGAGGGCCAGGTCCTTTCTCACATCTGCGCAGCTCTCTGTCATGTATCAGAGTTCTGGCTGCATATTTGTTCTTTCTGTGCTTAGTTTGCAGGCCAGTCTGCTCTCTGTCCCTTTCTCTGAAAATCTTCATTGGTCGTTTAGTTAAACACACTTAGATTCTCCTCTGACCTGTTTTTTTTTTTTTTTTTTTCATTTGAAGGTATTTTTTACTAATTTCCAGTAATTTAAAATCTGCATTATTTGTTTTTTTGGTTTATTTGGTTTTGGCTTTTCTGTAGTTAAACCCACTCCTTGTGGGTTGAAACTGCCTCTTAATCCCTCCTTTGCCCTAAGAGGATAATGAATTAATGTGCTTTTTCATTTAATTATCCATAGTAGTTGGTGTCTGATTTAGTGCATGAGCTTAAAACAACTTGGTAAATATTTGCTGAGTGTGTGACTTTTCCCCTCTCACCTTAGGTATTTTGTTTCTGAGTCTATTGACATAAACTCCATACATACCTGAAATCTACTCCTTGGTTATGACAGCAGTCATCATTATTGTGGTCTGGACCATTGTTATCTGTGCTGGCTTTCAATTTCCTAATCCCCGCCCTCTCCCAAAATTCATACGTATTCTATGATGGACAGGTGTGGGCATCACTTCCTCATCCAAGCCCACTGTGGGCAATAGATGTGATGTCGCTAAGAATAATTTTGGCTGCTTACATTGAGACTGGCTTTATAGTGTTATTTTGGTTTCTGTCCCATTATGTTTAGGAAACTTAGACATCAAGATTAACATTGAATTTGTGTTGTAAGGTACTATACCCAACAACATGAACATAGACTAGTTCTTTCACCTACTAATGTAAAAACATAAACCATTATACATCTTGATATCAATCTAACCCTATATCCCTAAAACAAACACTATCTGGTTATGCTGTGTGATTCTTGCGATTCTAATTCTATTTGATTATACTTTGTGTAGTATTTTTGCCTTTCTGTTTGTTAGTAGTGGATAGATCCTCTGTGATATTCTGTAGTTATATTTTGCTGAGACCATGGTCCCTCCTCACACTCCATAGCTTCTCCCACTAAATAAATTCATGAACAATCCCCTACGTGGGGCATCCCTCAGAGTTTATGGACTTTCTGGAAGCTGTCTCCCTAAGAACCTTCTTTCCATATGGGCATTTTAAATGCACATTAGAATGATCACAGGTGACCACTGATTGCTTCTTTCCTTTGATGAAGATTTCTTATGTGCTCTATCCATTCTCACTTTGGTTGACCATTACCCACGTTGCCACCTCTCAGTGTTGTTTCTCTATCTCTATTATAAGACTGACCAACAGCATTATTTCTATGTCAGTTTCTCTATGTTAAGTCTTTGAAAGTGGAGACTGTGTTCTCATTTCTATGTCATCACATCACAGCACAAGGCCTCGGTGTCCCCAGGTGCTCCACAGTGTGAGCTAGAGGAAAGAGTGTGAAGGGAACTCATGCCTAGGTCTTCTGTGCTACTGCAGGATTCCTGGGGGCTTCAGAATGTTCCCTGGACAGCAAGGAGAAATTGGCACATTCTCTCTTGTTTGTCTTTAAAGTGTCCTCCATGCCTCCACCCTATTCAGGACCCAGATGGCATATTTAAATGATTGTGTCTGTTGTGCCACTTACTATGATATCACAGTGGCAGGACATTTTATTTAGATGTCATGAAGGACTGGGTAATGCAAATGAGGTTCATTATTTCATAAAGTCTTTCTGTCACACAACTCTATCCACTTAGAGGGATGGGAGATTTTTCCACCTACATATTTAAGGGCATCTTCTCTCCACTGATGGTTGTGCTGGTGCTGGACAACAGCAGAGGATCAGCGTCTTCAGTGATGCTCACATCCTGGTCAGGAGATGGGACCAAAAGTAAAGCAGTAGTGAGTCATGTAGATGAGCTCTGACTTCTTGGAGGAGGGCGGTGGGGTAGAGGCAGGGGTTGCTGCTGCCAAGGAAGGGCCAGCTGAGGGGGAGAGATTGGCCTGAAAGCAGAGATGCACTGAGCCTGCGAAGCTGTTCCAGCAGAAGTCATAGTGAACTTGGCGTATTTAAGGGAAGCAGGAAGGCCAGCAGAGCTGGAAAACAGCGAGGTTAGGGTGCCAAATAAAGATGAAGTTATACAACAGGAACAGCTTGGATCATCTGGGGGCTGGGGGCCAAGATCAGAGTTTAGATTGTGTTTCAGATGTGATGAGATATGTTTGGAAACCTTTGATGAGAGGAATGCTATCATCTGTTTAAAAATATAAAAGAATTCATGCTGCTATGTGGGGAATGAAGGAAGATATCTTTCTGTTCCCTTAGGTATCATAAAAAGTGTTTGAGGGCCAGTGAGTTAGCTCAGCAGATTAAGCACCTGCTTAGGCAAGCTTAGGGACCAGGGTTTGATTCCCAGCACTACATGCCTTGCTGGCCCTGCCAGGGTGCACCACGCCAGCCACAAAGAGCATAATCCTAGCATGGGGGAGGCTGAAAACAAGAGGATCACTACAAGTCCAAGCTGTGCAGTGAGACCCTGTACCAAAAGAGAAGTGATTTATTAAAAATGTTTAACAGGCTTCTATGTCCCAAGAAAGGCACATAGTGACATCTCTGTGTAGCTGGATACACAGGTGAGAAATTGCAATGTAATAAAACCCCCTTCTTCCTTCCTTTTCCTGCTTCTGCTCCCTTCTCCAGTGTGTGACGGGCACCATGTTTCTGTGGGCTGCTCACTGTTCTCACCTTGGGAATCTCCTGTTCCATACAATGCCTCTTCCCAGTCTCCCAGCAACATTAACCACCATTATTACTTGGTTATGATGCTAGGTTTTTATATGTACCTGGAAAGTGATTTTTAAAAATTAACTTCTAGTTTTTTGTTTGTTTGTTTTAAAAAAGGCCAAAATGCCTCCTGTGATGTACTGAGCAGCCTCTCTGTGAACCTCGATGAAACTGGATGGCACAGGGTAGCTGCAGAGTTAGCACTGGAACAGAGCAACCTCAAATGGATTTAGCAAAACACTTAGTTACCATTTCACAGCAAGCAAACAATAATAAATCTTAAAGGAAGAATCTCCCTAGAACATTATGAAAAATAAAATTCGCATAAACTCCTTAGTTCCTGTGAGTTCTTTCTAATGGCTTTATGCAGATGTTGCTAGGAGGGAGTGAGAGACCCTATGTGTGGCTCTGGGTTGAGGTTGGGAGACCCTCAGAAGAGACGCTCAGAGTCATAGTGTTAACTTTGTCTTGCAAAGAGTCACATCCTTCTCACTGCGCAGGAAGGAGAGGCACTGAACCCACGTCCCCTTCTAGGTGGTCATCATGCATTTTCACCTAGGTACATAGGGTGCTGGCCTAGCTTGTCTAGGCTCTCTGGTGTGGTCAGTGGTGTCACACCAGCAGCTCAAAAGCAGCCAAACTGAACATCTGCACCACACAAACAGGCATGCGATGAAAGTCAGGGATTTCTGCTCCTGGCCTGAACCCCAAGAGCCAGCTGCTACCCCTTTGCCCACACACCAGTGCCTGTGTGTCCCCAGAAACTCAGTCTATTTCACTGAGACGTATCCTCTCTGCTCCTGCCTGTTTCCACTCTGCTTCTCCTCCAGAATTTCTCACACTGATGGGCAGACTCAGCTCACATCCCCAGAGGCATCTCTGATGCTTCCTTTTTCTCTTTGGGCCCAGTATGAGCCCCTTTTCCAAACCTTACAGAGTGTATGTTCTCCAGCTTGTGTGCATCATGTCTACTTTAAGTGTCCACTGGTTCCAAAGATGAGTCCCCTTGCGTCTTCTCCTCCTCACTCTCCAGCTGGGTCTTCAGCTGCTTCTTCTTCAGGTAATCCCCCAAGCCCCATTTCTTTTTATTCTTACTCCTTTTCTAGGTGCATTCCACACTTTGCTCCTCCTGGTCTCCCATGAGCTGCCCATGCTTCCTAGCTTGGCGAGCATGGGGGACCATGCTGGGAGCACAGTAGTTGTACTCCATGGCTTCTCTCCTTCCTGATCCACGCAGATCCCCATCTCTAAATAATGTGTGCATTACGGATGAGTGCTTGGAAAAGTCTTTCTTTCCTCTTTGCTTAGGGAAAACCTATTCTTTCTTTTAAGATAACTTCAAAATAATTGACATAGTCTGAAAGTCTTTGCTAACTTTTCCTATTCGCTAGGCACCCCTACCCCATTCATGAATGATTCCTGGACATCTTAAACTCCCTTGATAATACTGGGATGATTTTATAACTCTTATCATTCTCCTCCTTCTGCTATAATTTATCTTACCACATTGTGTAGTTTGGAACAGAAACTCTTATCTGTTTCATCTCTGCTCCTCCCTTGTAGGCAAGTTCAGAACTGTGGTCAGTGAGAATTTGTTGGAAAAGTAAATAAAAGGGAAGAAGATTTATATTTTGGTGGAGCATTCTGTAATTGTTATATGCAAAGAAAGTTAAAGCATAGGATATAAAAAATGATATAATTGAGTGTTTCTGGAGACCCCAAAAGTGTCACGTCTAAGTGGAACATTTTTAAAAAAAAATATTTATTTATTTATTTGTTTGTTTATTTATTTTTCATGGCTGCCTCAGCCCACCCTTGGGGCAGAGCTAGTGCACCATGTGGTTCCAGCGATCCAACTGTCGTCCTGTGCTCTTGCCTAAGCTTGCCTAAGCAGGTGCTTTTAGACCATTGAGCTATCTCTCTGGGAATATTTTTATTTTATATAACACATTTGAGGAAGATGTCTGGTCCAAGCAAAAATAGAACAGGACAATTCCACAATACAATAGAAGGTAGACATTGAGGATGTGGGTTTGAGGTTGCTGAACACATTTTTATTTGATGTATGATAAGACTTCCTGAGGAGAAGTAGGCATGGTGATTGTTCGCCACAGGAATGAAATGCCTGAGAAGCCACCATGCCTCTGTCATGGACATCATGCAGACATATGCCCACCTGTTGGGAGTATATAAAAGGAATCCTTCGGAGAATGAGTGTTCCCTGAGGCCTCCTCTGACCCTGTGAGTCTGTATTTCTGTGGCTGTTCATGGAGTCGTCCTGCTTTCCATGATGTTTTGAGCATTTACTATCCTAAGCCAAGATTTACCACGCTCTTTGCTATCAAGAGTCTAAATTGGAACATTAAAAGATTTTGGAAGAAAACGTCTATAAAAACCAGCAGAGCCTACCCCACCCCATCCTCCAAAAATCATGGTTTCTAAATTTTAGGTTTTCTGAATTAAGGAAAAATGTACCATCAGTAATTTTATACCATAAGGTTAAGGTCTAGAAAATTGCCATGTTAACATTTTCTCCATCAGTGCTAAAGCCACATTTCTCAGGCACTAAATTTCCTCAGTCTTCAGTTCATTTATACTGGGTCCCCAGCAAGGTGGGTTTCACCCTTTCTCTCTAGGTGTTTGTTCTGAATTGTTGGTCGTCCTTACCAACTGCTGGTCTTGAAGTTGGCCTCAACTTGTAATCCTCATTCAACATCTGACTTGAGTAAGCACAGAGATTTTTATGTCTTTCTTTTTCAGAAATTTGAAACAGGTCATACAAGTCAGTGGTGGTGAGTCTATGGTACATGTGTTTTTTTTTTTTTCTTTTAACTCAAAAGATGTTAATGTATGAGTTGTTTCTTTTACACTAGCATCTCAATATTCAGGTTTTATTGCAGTGTTGGCACTTTGCATTAAATAAGTGGGTTTGATCTGGTCTGGAGGTTGGGTGTTCATCTCTAAAAGATTTTCCATCACTGATAGAGGTGAACAGTGCTAGCCTTCCCCTATGTTCAATCTTCTTTTCTTTAGCCATCAGCTACTCAACCCCTTCTCTCTTTAATTTCAGCTTCATTTAACTTGAGCTTTTTTTCTGCTGCTGGTGCAAAGCATGTTCCAGTCTTTTTGATACTAACACACACACACACACACACACACACACACACACGGTTTCCTTGCCTATCATCTCCCACATTCTCTGCCAGCATGCCAAACAAATGGTCCTTTCTCCATGTCATGGTATTTGCCATCTTCAGTACACTTCCCTGTGCTTCCTGCCCCTGCTCCATGATGGCCCAGGCCCTTGTCTGTGGGGAGTGGCTGAACCCATGGAACGATCTTTCCTCTGTGACCCCTGATCATCTCAGCCATTGTTTTTCCTGGTGTTAAACACACAAACATTCGTCATTTGCACCTTCAGGAAATAGATTTTCAGTATCTACCCATTGCACCAGAGCTGGAAAATCAAGGAGTAAAACCTGCCTGCCCTGGAATCGGAGAGGGAATTTTCAGGGCCACCTCAGTTAATATAGGGGTCTCTAGAGCATTTCTGAGAAAGATGCTGAGCTGCATACTGGAGGAACAGCAAGTGTCTCTTGGGAGAAGGCTCACAAGGGCACTGCAGGCAGAAGGAACAGTCTTGCTGTAGAAGGCAGCACTATGTGGGGGGAGAGCCTGGGTCTAGCTTTTCTCCCTCACCAATAATGGAAATTGAGCTGAGGGTCCTTTTACCAACTATAGTCCAGCACCATTTTCTTTTTTTTTTCAATTATATTATGGCCAGCTCAGCCTGCCCTGGGAGTGGGCCTGGCGCAGCATGTAGTGCTGGGGATCAAATCCCTGTCCTATTGGTTGCCTAAGCTTGCCTAAGCAGGTGTTTTAGATTGCTGAGCTATCTTGCCGTCCCACCATTTTCTTTTTATAATTTAGAGTCAGAGTGTCACTAAAAGTTGTCCATACTGGCTCCTTAACTTGTGATTGTCCTGCCTCAGCCTTCCATGTTGGAATAACAGGAATGCCACCACGTGGGGCTTAGTCCAGGTCTGAGTGATGATTTTGCTCCTTGTTCCCAGTGCAATGCTAATGATAGCAGGGACATTTGCTGAATCCTCTGGGGCTCCCAGGCCCTTTTCCTTAGTTGGCTGTGGAGAACAGGTTGCTCTGTAGGCAGAGGTGGGCAGCTGGAAGGAGGCAGTGTGACAGTGCAGCTCCCACTTTAGCTCTGGTATTGTCTAGTGGCTGGGATTTGAGAAGGAAGGCTCGCTGTTCCCTGCATGGGGTGGGTAGCTCTCCTGTCGTCCAGCAGACTAACTTCTGGGAGAGGCCCTTCCTCAGGCAGAAATGGGATGTGAAGGCTGATTTATTTTGGAGTCATAGGCATGGCAAATGCTGGATGAAGGGCCCGGTGTCTGCGGAGGCCCCCACCACACCACATCCTCCAGCAGCGGCCCTCTAATTACTGCACACTGGGGAGGATTTGTGTCTTCGCCCTTTGTGGGACCTGGCAGCCATTCCCTGCCTAATGGAAAGAAGGTTCAGGAAGGAGTGGCTCTTTGAAGCCCAAGATGGTGTGGCTGCTGCGTGTAGCTGGCTGTGGCCTCTCTGCTGGATCCTGGGTCTCCAGATTCTCAGGCACTTGGCACCCTGGCCCCAGGCAACTGTGCCGTCCCGGCCTACGTGGGCCACTGCTGGACATGGTGGCAGATGCCGCCCACTGCTGAGGTCTGGGGATGATGGACAGGTGAGCACCATGGCAGCCTGGAAGGAAGAAAGGAGGGTCAGTCTCTCTGCTGCTTGCCCTCTCCTTTGGGCTTAGCTGGCATAAAGGGGGCCTCCTCTCTGCCTTGTTCAGACCCTGACCTCAGCCTCCATTCCTGGCTGTGGATTCATTTCTCTCTTGTCTTAGGGATCAGTAGAGGGCAGTATAACAAAGCCCAGAGTCCAGCAGGCTGCTCTTTAGCCAAGATGCCTGCCCAGTCTTCTCCCCACTATACAAGAAAGTCAACAAGCTTGTGTGTGCTTAAATATCTATTACAGTAAAAGATTCGTCACTATGAACCCCTTAAAATCCTTCCCTTCTCTTTGAACATACATATGCCATTGTTTTTGCGTCTTTCTTTCTTTCTTTCTTTCTTTCTTTCTTTCTTTCTTTCTTTCTTTCTCTCTCTCTCTCTTTCTTTCTTTCTGCTAGCAAACTCAGGACCATGTGCTTGCCAGGCAAGCACTTATTCCACTGAGCTATCTCCTAGACCCTGTTTTTGCTACTTTCTGAAGCAGTTCTGAAGTCCTTTTTCCTGAGTGTCGTTACAAGGTGGGATCAAAATTTTGGTGAATGCTGCAACCCAGTGTTATCCAGAAGAGAGACAGACTTGTGAAAACCTGACACTGTGTCCTCATTCACCTCATCAACTGGACCTGGCCCTTGCAGCGTTTGGCTCTTCCCCAAAGTCAAGACGATCAGGAAAGGTCAAGGTTTTCATGTGATGCAACACACTGCGGCAGCCACAACAGCACAACCTTCCGGAAAGACTTGCAGAACTGTTTTAGAAAGTGGCCAGAATGCTGGAATGAGTGTGCTTCAACAGAAGGGAAAGATTCTGAGAGGGATTCAAAGCCGTTGCCTTTCATTATGATTGAAAACAATATTCAAAAATACATTCACCATATTTTTGATCATCCCTGACACCAGGAAGAGCTCAGAGGAGGGGCTGAGGTAGAGCTGCCCCCATAGCCAGTGTTCTGGTCAGCAGGCTGTTGGGAGCTGTGGTGCCCAGAGCTTCCCAGGAGCTGGTCCTGCGGAGTGTCCGGAGCTCTAAATCTCTTCCCTGCACCCCTTCCTCCAGGCTCTGCGTCAGGACCCTTGTAATAGCCACAGAGGAAAGGTTTCTGAGTTCTCCAGCCGCCCTTGCAAATTAGCGGAACCTAAGGAGGGGTCGTGGGAACCCGGACTCACACCAGCAGCAGAAGACGGGGCCTGTGATGGCCTCAGAGGTGGGGCAGCACTGGCCCCTGGCAGACCTTGGGTCAGACCTGCCCTTTAGGTGGGTGGTGGCCGCTTTGCACGGTCCCAGTTCACCCCGGGGTGTCACTGCAGACTGGGGCAGCAAGGACAGTCCACTGCATTTGGGGTGGCCGGCAGTGTCCTGGGCCAAGTGGGTGATGGAGCAGCGGACCATTTTGGTTTCCCCACTTCCGCAGTAGGAGTTTCTGTCCTGCTAGGTGAAGGCCCTGGACACCCTCGTGTAGAGATTCCGTTTACAGTCCTGGTCCTGGCCCGGCAGCAGAACCTGCTGAGTCCCCAGCACTTCCTGGCCGCAGCAGCGCGAGGCTTCGGAGCACAGGGTGAGTCTACCAGCCCTGCGATTGTCTGACAGCGAGTGTGGCCGTGAAGACTGGAACACGAGCGTAAGGGAAGGGGCTGATCAGCTGCCAAGCGCCCTTTTTACTTCTCTTGGATCTCAGACTCCAGAAATAAGAGCGCTGGGTCCACGGACGGAGAAGCAAATGCGGGGCTGAGTTCCGTTGCGCGGCGGGCGCTGCCGCTGCCAGCCACTAGAGGGCGGCAGTGAGGCCTGCTCTGCCTGTCGCTGTAAGGCAGACCTGTCTGGGGAGGGAGACAGCAGGACTAATGCCCTATCAGGTCCCCTTGTGGAGACTGCGTGTGTGAGGCCGGCAAATACCACGCATCTTCCCAGGAGGGCAACTTTTTAACTGCATGATTGGTTGGACAGATTGAGCGACCCTCCTCTGAACATTTTAAATCTGAATGCTGCAAAATCCAAAACTTTGGGAGCACCAACAGGAGCCACATTGTAAAAAGTCCAGACCTGACCTCATGTGAAGCAGTGG
>PVKN010044241.1:0-10116 GCA_004027915.1 Capromys pilorides
GTAAGTGAAGAGGGGAAGAGCAGCTGAAGGAAAGGGAGGACAATGGGGAAAAAAGAAGTAAGATATACCATCTACAAGTACAAATTCCCCATGATAAATATTATCACTATCTAAAATGTACTAATAAAATAAAAATAAAGTTATCAGAGATGGGAGAGTAGAGTGCAAACAAAACATGAAAAAGCTGATAAAAGAACAAGAAGCAGTTGACATAATAACCACAATAAAGGGAGAAGATGCTCTGAAAACAAAAGAGAGATGTGGACAGAGGAGGGAGGGAAGGAGGGAAAGGCCATGAAAAAGAAAGTAAGCTGTGTTGTGTACATGCACTGTATTTGAGGAATGTAAACATCATGTACTACACACATGTACTAAGAAAGTAATATTTTTTAAATTATGGGGACATCTATCATTCACTAAACAAATTGCAACTTTCATTGCCCAATAATTTCCTCTGATTACATAGGCAATTACTGCTTAGGACAAACTATATATGCTTTACATAGACTTTCATCTTTCAATGCTTGTGCAAATACCATTTCAAGATAGACGACTAATACAAAAATGATCACACTATGTTGCATCCAACTAGTAGACTATTATACAAATACTAAAATTATATTTATGAGCCTATTATTATTTGAAAACATGCTTATATATTAAATGAAGAAAAAAACTAAGAATACAAAAAATATACATAAAGGTGATTGCAATTTTTAAAAATCCATAGAGATAGCTCAGGTATGGAGGCGCACACATGTAATTCCAGCATTTGAGAGGCTGAGGGAGAAGGATCACTGTGAGTTTGAGGCCAACCTGTGCTAAACAGCAAAAATCTTGTCTTACAAAAGGAGAGGGGACAGCGAGATAGCTCAGCAGACTAAGTGCCTGCTTAGGCAAGCACAGGGACTGGGTTCAAGCCCCGGCACCACATGCTGTGCCAGGCCCACCCCTAAGCCCACTGAACCAGCAACCAAGTCCAGGCATAGTGCCACACTAATCCCAGTGCTCAGAAGGCTGAAAACAGGAGGATCACCACGAGTCTGAGCTGCATAGTGAGACTCTATACCAAATACATTTTTAAAAAATAAATAAATCCATGCAGATGGAAAAATAATACTAGCAAAGTATATAAAATACTACCTCTGGTTTTCATTGGGTAGTAAGGACTATTTTTAATTTTTTATATACTTATAATTTTTCCCTAATAAACATATATAACTCCTACAGTGGGAGAAGGGACTTTGTTTCTTAAAAATTTAAAATGAAGGGCCAGGGAGATAGCTCAGTGACATAAGTGTCTGCCTGGAAAGCACAATGTCCTGAGTTCGATCCCTGGTACAAAAAAAAAAAGTTTAGGGGCTGAGGAGATAGCTCCATGGCACAAGTGCCTGCCTGGCAAGTGCAAGGTCGTGAGTTTGAACCCTGGTCCCGCCAAAAAAATAAAATAAAATAAGTTTAAAATGAAAACACTCGGGCTAAGTAGAAGGTCCCTGGTACACCAAACTATACTAACAAGTAAAACAGAACTGTGTGTAAGCCCTCATTCTCCTTAACTTATATCTTAATAGTGTGATACCACTTACAGATTAACTGAGCATATGACCTTCTTGAAAGATTCTATATGAGTGGATCCAAGACAAGAAGAAAAAAGGTCAGCAGCAGACACTGCCTGAGGCAGATGGAATAAGAGACCAAACAGAGACCAGAGAAAGTTAAAAGCATAAGACATTTGAGAGTCTTGGAGGGAAAGAAAAAGAGATAGGTATGCTTTGATATATTGCAACCTTTATGAAAAAGAGAAGCTGGCAGTGGACTTTTATAACAGCCAGACTTAGCATACTGTGTACTATTTCATTATTGTATGCATTAAGAGTTCAAATATTTGTGCCCTTGAGCCTCTCCATACTTCTCCCCAGGGCATGCTATGTATTTCTTCAGCCCACATGTGCTGTCACAGCTGCCTGATATGCCAGGAAAGATTGACTAGACACTAGATCTGGACATCCTGGAGCCTGTTCTTGGAGCAAATTACATAATCAAGTGCCTATCTACGTGAACTATAGACTTCACAGGCTGTGTAGGATAGCCAGGAAACTTCTGGTGATAAAGGAGATCTGGATAAGGCTCCTTGGAACTCTAGAGGCATTCACGAAAAACAAGGAAGTATTATCAGTCCTCTTTTGGGTCCAATGCCATTTGTGACCCACAATTTGACTGACTGCACAGTGCTGACTCTTACAGCTAAGACCACTTTTTTGAGACAGAGTCTTGCTATGCAGTTCAGGCTGGCCTTGAACTTACTATGTAGTGCAGGCTGGCCTTGAACTTGTGGTGATCTTCCTGCCTCAGCCTCCCAAGTGCTGGGATTACAGGTATGATCCACCATGCACAGCATAGAGACCATTTTTATGTTATTCTCTTTTGATGAATGTGTATACTACTCTGTTATCTTCAAAGCTTTTAGTGGTATATTGGTATATATGATGGGAGATTTTAGTTTATTATATGTCAAATGAGGGTGTTGGGATGAATTTCTACATGGTTTGAAAACAGTTGTTTCCAAAAAACAGGCTTTCCAGAAACCAAGTATTTTCAGTATGATAGGGCAGAAATAAGGAGGCAGTCTTAAAAGAATGGCATGTAATAAGATAAGCACCAAATCTTAGTATTAGCCACTGAACTTCAGAGGGTAGATACGATTGTCTTAGAACTCTAATAATGTGCTTTTTAATAGAAATGATTGTAACTGGTGCAACCATTGTGGAAAGCAGTGTGGAGACTCCTTAAAAAACTAGAACTGGAAATCCCATTCAATCCAGCTATTCCCCTACTGGGAATTTTCCCAGAAGAACTGAAAACATCATACCATAGTGATATCTGGGCACGTACGTTCATAGCAGCACAATTTGTGATAGCCAAATCTTGGAAACAACCAAAAATGCCCATCATCTGAGGAATGGTTGAAAAAGATATGGTATTTTCATAAAATGAAATATTATTCAGCTATAAGGAATGATAGACTAGAAGACTTCATATATAAATGTATGTATATTGAACATATACTCATAAGTGAAATAAACTAGATCTCCATGTGTAAATATTGTATAGTCTCCCTAGTGTAGGAACTCAAAAGAAGAATAAATAAATTAATTAATTAATTAATTTTGGGGGTACCAAGAATCAAACTCAGGACCTTGCATTTTCTCCATCCTCAGCCCCATAAGGTTTTTTTTAGAAGAGTGACTTAAATACAAAATATATTTGGAAGAGTTAAAAAAAATTAAGGTTTTTTTTTTTTTTTTCTTTTTGAGACAGGGTCTCGCTATGCAGTTCAGGCTGGCCTTAAGCTCACTTTTGTAGCCCAGGCTGGTCTAGAACTCACAGCAATCCTCCTGCCTCAGCCTCCCGAGTGCTGGGATTACAGGCGTGCACCACCACGCCCAGCTCAAAATTAAGGTTTTTTGAAAGTATTAATGTTTAATTATTTGACCAATCTTACATACCTATGTCTATTAATCTAAACAGATTTGATGAAGAAAATATATAATACAGCCATTGTTAAATTTTTATTCTTGTTTTGAAATTCTATACTATATGTACTCTTGCTTGTTACTCTTTTCCATCTTTGTTTCTGCTATTTTTACTCTTTAAAATAAAATTTTAAATATTAAAAAATAGAATAAAGTATAAAGACCATATTATCATATCAACAGATGCAGAAAAAAAGAAATGATTGTAGCTTTCATTATTACATTCTAGTGTCTTTCAGCATACAATATAATAGCTAGTAGCCACAAGTGACCAAGGTTAAATTACATTAAATCTCCTGCTCCTCAGTTATACTGGCCACATATTAAATGTTTGGTGATCACGCATGACAACTAGCTATCTTCTTAAACAATGCAAATATAGAACATTTCAATCAATGCAGAAAGTTCCACTGAATAGCAGTGTGAATCTACACCCTCAGAATGATGATCTGGAGACTATGCACCTCAGTATCTGCATGTAAAGAAACTTATTTTTTTCTGATGTCAGACTGTCACTCAGAATACCTGATCTGGTGTGCTCAGAGTAACACTGGGGAACGCAAAGCAGTTTAACAGACTATGAACCTTGTTGCTACAATTTAAAACATAAGATAAAAATTCTTTAGGGAAGCACTAAATCATATGTGGCATATTCATTAAATGCAACACACTATGGTATCTGAAGGGAATAAACTAGGCATATCAATAAATATAGACTTTGGGAATGAGGGTATAGCTCCTTGGTGGAACATTCACCTAGCATGTGCAAGGCCCAATCCCCAGCATCACAAAAAGCAATATCAACGATACACTTCAAAAACATTTTTGTACAAAACAGAGCAAAATGCCAAAACGCAAGCACTGATGCACAGCATAACACAAAACAATTGTTATAGTTTGAATGTGGTCACCATAGTTCATGTGTTACAACTGTAATCCCCAGTGCAGCAGCGTTAAGAAATGAGACCTTCAGCAGACTAAAGCACCTGCTTAGGCAGGTGCAGGGACCAGAGTTCAATCCCCAACATGCCATGCCAACCTCAACCCCAGGGTGCACTGAGACAGGGATTGAGACTGGGTGTGGTGGCACACACCTGTAATCGCAGTGCTTGGGAGGCTGAAAACAGGAGGATCACTATGAGTCCAATCTACATAGTGAGACCCTGTAGACCTTGTAGTAAATACGAATATACATACATACATACATACATACATACATACATATAAAGATGAACTGGTCCTGTGAGTTCTGCCTTCATGAGTGGACTGAGGCCATCATCATTGGAGGGTTTGG
Source organism: Capromys pilorides (assembly GCA_004027915.1). Classification (NCBI taxonomy): domain Eukaryota; kingdom Metazoa; phylum Chordata; class Mammalia; order Rodentia; family Capromyidae; genus Capromys; species Capromys pilorides. The sequence goes on from PVKN010044241.1 coordinate 4,828, forward strand.
CATTGTGGGAGTGACATTCTTTGAGTTTGGACCCCTATTCTCTCTTCCAATGTTCTCTTGCCATGTGAGCCCTTCTGCCAAGTTATGATGCAGTAAAAAGGCCTTCACCAAATATAACCCCCAATCCTGGACTTCCAGCCTCCAGAACTGTGAGCCAAATGAACTTATATTTGCTTATCAAGTATCCAGTCTGTAGTCTATCATAGCAGCAAGAAGTGGACAAAGACAACATTATATTTTTCCTATATAAAAGTATTTTTAAGGTTCTGGAAAAAGCTGGATGTGGTAGTGTTTGCAGTCCCAGCACTTGGTAGACTGAGGCAGTAGGATTGCCACAAGTTTGAAGCCAGCCTAGGTGACCTATAGAAACCCTGTCTCAAAAAAAAAAAAAAAAACTGTATTATAAAGTTCTGGAAGAATATATCTCAAACTCATGACAGTGGTTACTTCAGGAGGAGGGGGAATGGTCTGTGGAATAAGGATTCAAAGAGATTTCTAGATATTTCAGTAATATTCTAAATTTTTTAAATAAAACTACACTCACCTATTATTTGTTATAATTATGGAAACAGGACACAAAGTTAATATATGAATATAAAGATTTAAAGACATGATGATGAGAAAAATAAAGGAGAGCACATAAAATCTTAATGACAGTTGTGTTAAAACGATAGAATTAGTATGCAGGCCCTTTGATTTCTACCTGGTGCTGGATCTGACTATGAAGAACCTAGCACTGAGCTCCAAGACAAAAACCTTTGTTTTCTCAGGCATGGTGGTGCACACCTATAATCCCAGCACTTGGGAAGTTGAGGCAGGAGAACAGCCAAAATCTGAGGGTATCTTGGGCTACATAGTGAATTAAAGGCCATGCTGGACTACACAGCAAGACCATATCCCATAAAGCAATTTTTAAAATAAAAAAAATTCATCTTTATACTGTCAACATAGTTATATTATTGCATATTAGGTTCCAGTCTTTAGGAAACAATTGGGTCAGGTATGGTGGCACACAGTGTAATCCCAGCCTTCAGGAATCTGAGGTAGATATATAGCCAGGAGTTTGAGGCCAGCCTGGGCTACACAGTCAGTTCAAAGCCAGCCTGAACTACATAAGGTGTGGAACTCAGAACCAAAAGCCACTTCGTAAGAAAAATCTGGTTTCACCTGCGTGCTACCTCCATGGGGTTACGAGGTAACCTAGGAGAGCAAGAACCAGGCTTCTTGGCTTTCAAGCCAGAATGATAACTCTGTCACACAACTACCTGTTCATCTGGCTTCTAAAACATATGGACCCAGCCTTGGTCAACAACAGACCTTACCAAAACTTCTGCCCTTCATCAGAGAATAAATGTACAGAAGTTGGCCACTGTGAACCTATCAAAAGCCTGGCTGTGAGAAGAGATATTTATGGGATATATTGTAAGAGATATTTTATCCATCCACTCCTGTAGGTGGCATTTTAAGTTGTGTACTCAGATCAAGTTAGAACACCAGAAGGTTACATGCCTACACCATCTAAGCTCAGCCCCTGCAGAAGTGCTTTAATGCTACACCCTTGGCTTTTAGCCAGGGTAGTAGCAAGAAAGTAATATGGAAATCTCTTCTGTGTGTGTTAAGAGGCTGTTACCAGGACATTGTCTGTTCAGTGTGAGATACTTCCTATGGAATTTAGTGCAGCAATGGACCATTCTGTAGCTGTTAAAAATCCTAATTATGGGAGACAAAAAATGAAAACATGTTTATGATACATTCTTGGAAAAAATCAGAACACAGTGTAGTATATAGATTAACTGCAAACATATGTGTGTCTGTGGACAAGGTCTAAACACAGATAAACAAGATAAAAATGGTATGAGAGCAACAGGATTAGAAGTGTTTTCTTCAAAAGATTTTACTTGCTTTAGTCCTGTCTCTGTTTACAATTGGGGGAACTAAGAATTTAGTCGCAGGAAAATCTCTATATCTCTTGAGGAATGTTATGCTTCTTTTTTCCTGATAACAAGACTTGTGTAATTGCTTGTATTTCCCTCTATCCTTTGACAACCCAAGAAGGTTAACTTCAGTATTCAGTCAGTCACTGTACATAAGATTTCTTTTCCATAGCTCTGATTTTCAGTGTCTGTAATCTTCTGATATGTGCACTCTTCTTTTGATGAAGTGCTTCACATTCCTTGTGGAAAGAATCAAAAAATAAAGCAGATCCTTAAGCTTAAAAGTTACACATAGATCAGGAATATAACTTAGCATCACAGCACCTGCCTGGCAAGCATGAGGTCTTAAATTCAATCCCTGGCACCAAAAAAAAAAAAAAAAAAGACTTGCAAAAATAAAGAAACAAGTAAATAAATAAATAAATAAAAGTTATAAACAGTCAGGCAAAGTGTAGTGGTACACAGTTGTAATCCCAGCATTTGGAAGGCTGAGGCAGGAGGTTCTCTGTGAGTTCAAGGCCAGCCTGGGCCTTGAAAGTACAAAGATCCTTCAAAACCCAAGGCATGGCCAGGTGTGGTGGTGCACATCTGTGATCTCAGCACTTGGAAGGCTGAGGCAGGAGGATTTTTGTTGCAAGTTCAAGGCCAGCCTGGGCTACAAAGTGAGTTCAAGACCAGCCTGAACTGCACAGCAAGACCAAAAAGGGGAAAAAAAAAACTGGGGCATGAAGTATTATGGAAGTTGTTCATGCTGAGGGCCAAGACTAAATTTGTACAGATGTGAGGTAAAAGCTCAACCTAAGGCCAAAGAAGCAATGTGGACTATTGTATCCAGATTGGAAGCAGTATTTTAAAGCAAGATGCTCTGGAGATCATCTAATACAATTGCCTCACTCTACAAATAAGGAAACCAAAACCAGAAAGGGAGAAGTAACTTGTATATGCTGTGGAGTCAGACTGCCTACATTTGTACCTCTCCCTACCATTTGGTGACTCCGGATCCTTTACCTTCAGTCTCGTTTTCCTTCGTGAAGTGAAAACAGCAATAGCATTTAGCTCACACATTTGTTGGGTAGATTAAATCCAAGAATTTGTATAAAGCACTTATGGCATCTAATAAAACCCAGGAAATGTTGATTCATATTTGTGCAATTACAACAAAAAGATGTAAAGAGTAAAAAAATTAGTATGATCAATATCAATGTTCAACTAGTTAGTGACACAGTAGCCACAAGTATTCATATCTCATGACTCAATCTAGGGCTCTTTTCATTATACCAGGCTGACCTTTGGAGTCCAGAAAAGGCTGAAAATTACTTCAAAGTTAGTAGTTATGTCCAGTTAAATCTATTGGGGACTAAAATCTGAGGTGTTTGGTCTAGGATGCACTTTTGAGAAAGCAACTCACAGGCCTGGTGCATTGAAAATAGCAGGCTTTAAGGCAATGTGTTTTTGTTTTGTTTTGTTTGTATTTTAGGGAAGGGTGTACAGGGTATTAACAATCTAACTACTACATTAGACTCACAGTGATCTGCCTGTTTACAGCCTCCCAAGAGCTAGGATTACAGGCATGTACCACCATGCCCAGTCTATTGCAATGTTCATGAAGACAAAAAAAAAAAAATTCATAAGACTGGAGATTGAATCCAGGGCCTTCACACCAAGCCACATGCCCAGGTCTTTTTCTTTTCTTCTTTTTTTTTTTTTAATTTTGAGGCAGGATTTCACTAAGCCACTAACCCAGGCTAGGTTCTAACTTGTGATATCTTACTTCAGCCTCCAGAGTGCTGAGATTACAGTTGCCACAGGACTGGCAAGGGCAGATTTTTTTTTTAAATAACAGACTGAGTTAAGCAGGCTTTTAAGATAGAGACCAGCAATGTATCACAGAAACACATGAGAAATGACTTAGGGAATGAAGCAAGAGAATCACAAGTTCAAGACTAACCTGGCTACACAAGGAGACTGACTCATCTCAACAAGAAGAAAGAAGAGGAGGAAGAAGAGGAAGGGGAAAAGGAAGGGAAAAAGTAAAAAGAAAGCGGAGGCAAAGAAATGATTTTCTTGGAAAAAGACAAACGAAGATATGTATGTTCTCTACACCATCTGTGATGCTCAGGAATGGGTACAGGTGATGCTTTCTGAGTCTTGGAAGTTTCTCATTGGTATTTATCTTCAGCACTACATCTTTCCCGGTGGTTACTAGCAAAAAAATCCTAGAGCCTATAGATGCAGGCTTTGTTTTTTCAGAGCTAGACAGGGTAACAAAGAATTGAAAATGCCAGGCATGGTGGCACACACCTATAACCCCAACACTCAGGAGGCTGAGGCAGGAGGATCACCGTGAGTTCCAGGCCAGCCTGGACTAAAAAGTGAACTCAAGGCCAGCCTGAATTACACAGTGAGACACTGTCTCAAAAAGGAAAAAAAAAAAAAAAAAGAAGTGGAGAAATGTCAGTCAATTCAAGTTAATAGATCCAGTTTGAGGGAGGGGGTAGCACCCAGGTGGAAGCATGGGTAGCATCAGTGAAAGAGGTAAGGGAGCCAAACCCCTGTGATCCTCAAGACCATGAAAAGTGATGAATCAGTAGCTATTGAGAAAATATACTCTGGGGTTTCAACTGGGAGAAAAGCCTGTGCCTCTCATATCCTGCCATGTCTGTTCTTAGCATATGAAAAGGGTGGCTTTCTAGGGGTCTCCTATTAGCCCTCTTTCCTGGCCAATGTCTCTTGGCCAATGCCTTGGCCAAGGCTACCTTGTTGACTCCAGTACTTGACCGAAGTATATTCTAATACTCCCATAGTAATTATGTGAGTTATCCTGAATTCATGAGCTTTAAAAGTCATAGTGCTGGGACTGGGTAGATAGCGCAGAAGCACAAGTGCCTGCCTGGCAAGTGCAAGGTCCTGAGTTCAATCCCTGGTTCCACAAAAAGAAAGAAAGAAAAAAGAAGTCATAGTGTATTTTTGTCACCCAATGATTCTTTCTCTCCTCCTTCTACAATATCTAATCCCATAGTATATGATCATTTTTATCTGTCCTGTGTTTCAAGATACACTTTCATTTTCTAAAGGCTTAAGAAAAATCTATTTAATGGCAAAGTCTAGTGGAGAAGATAATATATTCTCATGAAGTGAAAAGCCACATGAGCACAAAATTAAAGAATATTTATACCTCAGGAATAACAAGCTATTAACTAACTGTGCTGAACTAACCATTTAATCACAGTGAGCTCATTTCTTTAAAATTATTCATTTAAATCTTGTGAAAATACAGTGGTTTGTGAAGAGCTGAGCTTAAAGCATTTATAAATATTTTAGCCTTGTTAGGATGTGTCAACATGTTTTTACTGCA
>PVKN010044242.1:0-10127 GCA_004027915.1 Capromys pilorides
TTTGGTTTTTGCTTGGAATATGAATTGGTGCTTTAGGCTTTTGTTTCCTTGAGTAATAGTCCCACATCCACTGTCTCAGTTAAGATGCTTCATCTTTGTGTTTTTCTCTGCTTCCAAAAACATGAAATACAAACCTGGTCAGTCTTTCTGCACAGGAGCCAGTATTAAGGAACAGAGAATTTGACTTAACAACACATTATCCATGTGTTACTTAAAGTTTCATACGTTTTCTGAAAAGCATTCAGGAAAAGTACTTAAAACCCACTCCTCTCTCAGCATGCAATCGGAAATCAACAAGTAACATTTTCCACAATTTATTTTGAATTAGAATGGAACCTTGAGGAGCATACATAGGGACAGGCAGCCACTAGCTACTTAAGTCTCTGGCTTCTGTGGGCAGTGTGATCCTCCTAAGACTTGCCTAGTCTTCTTCTGTCATATTCTTTGCACATAGGAATCAAGTTGTCTGGATAGTGTATTCTTTAATGGAATTTTTTTTTTTAATTTTATTTATTTATTTATTTGTTTGCTTGTTGTGTTTGTTTGTTTCTTTATTTATTCATTTTGTGGCTGGCTCAGCCTGCCCTGGTGGTGGCGCTGGCGCAGCATGTGGTGCTGGGGATCGAACTGCAGTCCCCGCAGTTGCCTCCGCCCTCCTAAGCAGGCGCTTTAGACCACTGAACCATCTCGCCGGCCCCTTTAATGGAATATTTTTATAGGTACGTGAAAGCATTCATCCTGAAGTGTAATGAGTTCCTCTCTAAAACATAAGGCTCTTTTTGAGTGTCTAGCACCATAATATTTCTAACACTCATACATAGAGACACTAATGGCATTGTGATAGTAGCTACCATTGATACACACGTTATGGTAGATCTGATGTTAATCAGTTAATCAGTATGTAGCCCAGGTGTGTTCTTAATGAAACAGAAACCCCATTTTAACATCAATGTGATGAATGCAGAGGAAAACCCAAGCTAGAGAAGTTGATGAATGAGTTCACAGGAGACCAGCTTGACCTCGTTTGAGTCCTGGCCATGTAGCTTTGCACTACGAGGTCTGAGAAACTTGTTTAAGAGTCTTTGAGCCTCAGGTTCCTGTGTTGTGTGTGTGGCCCTACAAAGGCACTGTACAGATACTTTAAACTTTGCATGATATCCTGAGTGTCAGGTACACAGTAGGAAATGGTCCTTTCTTAACAGTGAGTTGCCTTCCTTTTTCTAAGCATCTTCTAGTCTCCACAGATCCATGGAGACACAGTATAGAACCAGCTGGTAGTTCAGGGAGTGGAGCTGCCTTCCTGCCTGACCTGTATACACCTGCCATGGAGTGGATCTTCCAGTACATCTCCTACCACGGCCCTGAGGTAACTGTCTGGAGTGACACTGAGCTGCCTCTCATCTGTGGTGTGACATGCCACAGGTACTATGTGCCTGTGGTATGAACAGGGCCTTTGCCAGTAGAAGCTGCAATGTCAGGGCTAACTTGTCTTTGAAAAGTGCTAAGCCCTTTTCCTAGATGGTCTATGATGACTCTGGGAAAAGGCAGCAGTCTCTCAGACAGGTTGACTCTGACTTGAGGTCACACAGCTAGGAAGTAGTGAGGGGATACACGTCTACAGAATCTGACTGCAGGGCCACTGAAATTTATTTCCTCTGTACTTACCCGCCTGTGATCTCTTTTCTGTTTATTATAATCCAGTAAAGTCAGTAAAGTGGGTAGTAATTATCCCTTATATGAAAGCAAAGTTAAACTACTTAATTGCTTTCATAAGATTCTCTCCTTCCCTGTCTCCTTTCTCACTAATTGTTATATTGTCAAGAATTAAAGTGACATCAGAATCACAACAAAAAGTTCCTTGTTTTCTTCTCTGAGCTTGAGAGGCAATTTCAATAGGATGCTAGTCCAGGTTATCTCTGATGGGTGAAGTTTTTGATTTCTGTTCTTTTTGGTGACTGAAAGGACAAAAGAGGCTCACTGCCAAAGAAAAATACATAGAATAAAGTGAACTCATGTTTGCCTGTATCCTAGTTGTTGGCAGCACATGTCAAAAGCCCTTGAGGAATGAGAAAGGGCATGGCTTGACTAAGCAATCCTACTGTGAAGGATTTGTCCTGTGGAGATAGGTAGATGAGCTTGAAAATGTGTGCGCACATGAGTTTGGTCATGAGACTGCCCCAGCGGAGTCACTTGCAAGGTCCTGGTTCAGTCATGGGGGTATGCTTTCATTCCATTGTGTATGGAATGTTCTGGAACCATTATATAATGAAACACACGAGCATCTGTCCTGGCTGACATCAGAGGTTTCAGAGTACATTGCTGCGTGGGAGGCAGTGGCCCCACACCCAGCTGAGACTGTGCTGAGCTCCTAAAAGATAAGCTGCACATTTTCAAGGAATCTGATCTTTACTGTCCCCTATGTGGCCTGGGATTCAACATGTGAGGACTTCGAGTGCAGAGCCTGTAGCCAATCTCAGCTCTGAGACAGTGGTAAGGTGGAAGCCAGCTGATCTCCCCTGACCTTTCCTAACTTGTGAAATGGAAGGGATTCTGGTAATTCCATTTTCTAATCTGTTGAAGAGGTGAAAGGAGACAGTGCTACAGGATAGTGGCCCACAAGGAGTACTTTCATATATGATAGGTCAGGACTCAAAGTTTCCTAGGCACCTTGCACCAAACATTTCCTCCTCCTATTTCCTAGGTGGCCTACACCAACCCCAATCCCAACCCGGCCCCACATTGTACTCTGGTCTCAGCTCACTTCCCCCTGGCCCATATTTTTTTTTGTTTGTTTGTTTGTTTTTAAAGTTTATTTTATTTTCTTCAACCACATTACATATTTGTTTGTGTTTTGGCCGGCTCAGCCTTCCCTGGGAGATAGGGAGCTGCACAGCACGTGGGGCCTGGGATCGAGCCGCAGTCCCTGCGCGGTGGCCTAAACTTACCGACGCACGCGCTTTACACCGCTAAGCCATCTCACCAGCTCGCCCGCGCCCCCCACCCCCTCATGTTGGTCTCAACTCACTCCCTTCTGATGTAAACAAAATTAAAAAGGAAGATAAATGATGTCCACCTGAGATCTGGCTATTCCAGCCTGCAATCACACTCTGTGAAACCCGCAACCTGGCTGTTAGCTAGCTGTTCTAGCCCATGATCACCCTCCCTAAAAGATCCTATAGTCTCCTGCCCTCTTTGTCCGGTGCTGTCTTGGGCCACGAGGCAGCCCCTGCATGTGCTTCCAATAAACCTGCTTCACTTGTGTCAGTGTGTCTGGTCCAGTACTACATGGGTTTGGCTGTCCCCATTTGACCTTTCAATTTTATCTGCATGAGAGTCAAAGGAAATGTGACCAAGTCTTCCTGGAGGGCCAGACTTGGACCATCTTATTTTTCTTTCCCCATCTGTTTCCTAAATTCTCAGCAAGTATTCACTGCTTTGATTTTTATTTTTTCAGCTTCTGAAGTAAGAGGGGGACAAAAATAGGGACATCTTGTATGTTAGATGATCTTTTTTAACCATTAAGGAAATCGATTTTAAATGAAGCCAATGTCAATGGAAGTGATTGCTTTGAAAACAGGATACACTCCTCTTTGCTCTCTCGCATAGCCTCAGCAAGTGCACACTGTCCCAGGCACTTGGGAGCAGTATGTGAACTTCAGTGGAACTAGAACTGCCCTCCGTGATCTCCTGAATGACTGAAACGTTCACAGAAGGAGAACTAACATATTGGAAACGGGAACGCTTGTTTTCCCCCACATTTTAATGAAAGTTAGAATTAGATTTGAAACAAAATTGGAAAGTTGCCCTACCCTTCCTTGAGCTGTCTGCAGAAGGCCTTAAAACCAAAAAGTTATACATTGTTCAGTGGGACCCAAATATCTGACACAAGCTGCAGAAATTAAAAGGGTTTATAGGAATAAGTTTGAGTTGAGGTGTTTCATAATAAAAAGGATATAGAATGGAATTATAGATAGAAATAAAAATGGTGATACTAGCAGCCTAGAACAAAGGCCATTGGAAAACGGGGAAAAAGTTCTTCCCTGCATCTAGACAGAGAAAAGGGACATTTCAAACAAAAATGTAGTTGTCTTTTCACTTCCAATAGATTTAAATATGAAAATATCCATGGTTGTTAGAAAATAAGTTATATTTTATGTCTAAGATGCTGGCTATGTTAAGCTTGCTACCTCTATTCCAGTGTAGTATCATGAAGCTCTTCTTCTGGATGTTTAACAACTAAAGTTTGGAGACCAAAAATTAGATAGATGTGCTAAAAGTATAGCCAATATTTTGGCCCTAGGCCTTCGAGGTCAGTGAGGACTCAAGACATGAGAGAACTTCTGCTGTCACCTCCTATAACTCAACTGAGTCCCTGATTTTCTAATCAGGTAGACAATGGGACAATAGGGCAAAGTGATTGACAAGGTACAGTGTACCTAACAAGAATCATCTGGAGAGGAAATATCTCTCACCAAAAAAACTGGTCAAGCAATGGCCATAACTCATCCAGATGGCTGACACTAACAGAAAATCTAAGAGGTGCTGTGCATGGTTCCAAGGTAAATGCTGAGATTTAACTGACCTTGTCAGATAACATGTTAATCTTTTTTTTTTTTTTAAGAATATTTTTTTAAATTTATTTTATTTTCTTAAACCTCCTTTATTTGTTTGTGTTATGGCTGGCTCAGCCTGCCCTGAGGGTGGGGCTGGCACAGCATCTGGTGCCTGGGATCGAGCCATGGTCCCTGAGGTGGCCTAAACTTTCTGACACAGGCGCTTTAGACCACTGAGCCATCTCACCAGCCCCATGTTAATCTTTTTTTAAATACAGATCTCATTTTTAACTTGGTCTGAACCATCCAGCAGGAAAGTGTAGCCACAAGATGTGAAAAAGCAATGATGTAATAATATGCCACTGTAAAAAATTCAAATCACTAGGATCTTCTGACAATTGAGAGCTATACTAATAACTCACTACTGTTATGGACTATTGGACTATATAGGGATAAACTGCTGTATATGGGTATGAAAAATCTTTGGCATGGCATCAGAAATGAAAAGGTCTTCTTAAGTGTTCTCCAAACATGGCTTCTCCAACTGTGATGAAGCACCCAACATCCACACAACATAACAAAAAAGGGAGATGTGTTGGGAGCTGATGAAACTGGAAATTGATCATATGTGCAGGATGGGATGTGGCCTCATTGCCTAAAGCATTCAAGCTACCTCAGTCTTGAGAAAAACATCCTGCCAGGACATTGTGGGGTATTACTTGCCAAGCAACACTTCTGTCTTGCAACTTTAGAAAGGTATAATAAATGCCCATCAGGCTTGGTCCACCACAAGACTTCAGCTTTTATCTGTCTTTATTTTCTGAATTATCTCCCCATTTTCTCCTGGTGATCACCCAGAGACCAACAGATCCTTACAGTCTCTTTCATCTTTTTCCTTTTAACATCACTTCTCCCAGGGTGGAGCAAGAGCCCAACCTCTTGTGGCATTTGGTAGCCGAATAGACACAGACTATAGGGATAAGTGGGCAGTGGAAATGTATCTCAAGTACACTCAACAGAAGAAGGGAATTGGTTAAAGCCAGTATTCAGCTGTTCAGTGCTTGGGCAGTGACACATGAGGTATAACACATGGGGATACAGGTTCTCTAGGGTCAGAAAATATATTGGTGTCAGAGAAGCCAAAGAAAGATATATTGAGTTGCTAGTAGGTAAAAATGGGACACAAAGTTTCAAGTATCACAGGGGTGTATTGCATAAAAGTGGTTTTTACATGCTTGACAGCTGTATTCTCTTTTCCTCTGGGAATTTTGTTTATAGCAGGTTTTACAACAACAACAAAAAAAATGGCTTTGGAGCCTGGGGAGATAGCTCAGCAGAATAAGCGCTTGCCTGGCAAACACAAGGGCCTAAATTTAATCCCTGGTTCCACAAAAAGAGAGAGGGAGAGGGAGAAGGAGAGGGAGAGGGGGAGGGGGAGGGGAGAGAGAAGAGAAGAGAAGAGAAGAGAAGAGAAGAGAAGAGAAGAGAAGAGAAGAGAAGAGAAGAGAAGAGAAGAGAAGGCTTGGACATTATTCTCAAATCAAGGCATGAGCCTGAGTGGGACAAGGGGCATAGCAATGGCACTGTCCATGGACTTGAATCCTCGAGCTTTGTCCAATTTAATAAGGAAGGAGTAGTGGTGGTCACAAGGGATCTTTTTCCACCAGACAGGTGTTTCCTTGCAAATTCCAGTTCTCAACATGTCTACCTGTTACTAAAGTCCAAGCTCTGAATGATCCAAGACAAACAATAGATCTTCAGATCTGTGGCCGTACTAGGTCCTCATATGGGCCAGGGGCTGCCTTCACAGCAGCTACTACTCAGGCTATGAATCCATGGTCTGGAGGAAAGGGAAAAAACCAAAGCTATTTGTTTTTGTTCTTTGGATCAGGGACATTTTTCCTGAAACTGCTCTGTTGCACCTGTAAAGGGAGCTCAGTGTCTTTACCTGTGTCTTTAACAATACCTTCCAGTCTTCACACAAAGTGTCAAAGAAGGTATCATTGGGAATATGAGCATAAATGTAAAACGTGAAAGACTGATCCCTTCTGGGAAACTTCCGTTGAGGACTGCCTCAGCCCTATGACACATTAAGGGCAGAGACTGGATGCATGGAGGACCTGATGCTCTAGGCTTACACTGACTCAGCTGTAACCCATGACCCCCAGCTACATGTACACAGGCCCAATCCAGTGATAGCTGTCCAAGTGCACCACCAACGACAGGCCTGTGTATCCAGAGCCAAATAGGCAGGACATGACTACAGCCCACGCTGGCTCTTACTTTGGTGCGCGTCATTTGTGTTTCTGGCCCTGGAAGTTCATTTGGTGCAAACAGCACTTATGTTCAGAATCCAGGCATAAACGGACATTCAGTGGACAGAGCAGAGCAACAGCGAGCAAGCCCAGTGCCTGGTGCCAGCTGGTGAAGACTATGCTGCACATTCCCATTCTTTTCCACCCAGCAAACTCATCCCCAGGAAAATGTTTGGAAACCACCCACAATGGCCCACCAGCTGGTTGGCTACCCTCATTACACTAGCCAGCAGCTGTAGCTAAAGAGGCTGCAACTGCCACATCACTTGTAGAGGGGAAGCATCAGCAATGGAGCCCAATGGCCCAGCAGTGGGGCAATAAAATAAAAGCTGCAGGCATAGGTTGCAAAGAGATCTCCAGGTTTTGCTTGTTATGGTTTGTGTCTAGTTGTACCCCCAAAACCTCATGTAGTCATGGGGTAGGGACTTGTAGAGTTTGAGATTAACTTGTGATCACCTGGGATTATGCATCTTAGTATTGCTGGCATTAGGAGTGTGAATGCTACACCCAGCCTAGGGCGGATAGCCTGAATATAACATAACAGACAGACTTCCTCTCTGTAGCCATTGTTGCTGCTACTCCTCCCTTGACTCCTTCCTCTTTGCCACTGCCACGAACTGATGCTCTCTGCCCTGTGGCACTGGGCCTTGGATCCAGCTGAGTATGGACTGAAACCTTCAGAAACTGTGAGTTAAATAAACTTTTCCTTCCTTCATTTTGAGTGTTGGCTATTTGTCCCAGCAATGATAGAAGAGTAACTGAGACACAGGCTATACCAACAAACAAATACATAAAGAAATAATTTAAAGGGCATTAGACACAGGCCAGGATGTTTCCATTATAGTCCAGCCTGACTGGCTTGAACCATGGCCTCTAGCCATGGCCACTACAGACCCACAAGGTGAGCAATGTTTCTCACCCTAGCAAAAGTACTAAATTGCTAGCTTGAAAGGATACAAGCCATGACATGCTCATGTTTGGGTGGCCTGATTCAACAAAGACAAATTACTCTCAACTATTCAGATCAGCCTTTAAGATTTTCAGATTTCATTTGATAGTATTAAATGGCTCCATCTCACTTTTGGGCTATTTTTCTGGATGTTACTGTTACATTATCCTTCAGACATGTTAATTCAATTAGTTTTCACAGATAAATTTTAGGCTATATGATGGCTTTCTCTTGCAAAATACACAAGTTTTTCATTGTATGATCAAAATTTAACTATAAAAACCACAGGGGATGGTGAAGGGCTTATGAGCAGGCTACGTACCACCCCTTTCACAGGGGGGCATGATGATGAAGGGGAGTTGTGTGACCCCAGAAGACCATGTGAGCCTTGACATAGAACCCCTGGAGATGAAGGTTAAGGACCTATTCCCTTAATGCAGGGATCCTTCCCCAGTGGAGTCACCTTTCTGGGCAGCTCTCAGCCCCTATACCTGAGTCCAGGTGCTCTCAACACTCTCTGGCAGTGGAGGGAAGGGGTTTACACATCAGTTTGCACATAATGCCATTCACAACCTCTTTGCTTGTGGAGTGCAACTAATGGCGCTGTAGCCCCAGGGCACCTGGCAGGTGGAGCTGGTCCAAATGGAGAGCAGCTCTAGCCTGGCGTCCCCATGGCTGTGTTAAGTGATCCTGCTCCAACTTCCTGGGCAGTGGCATCTGCTGCTCCCTCTACAGACAACCAGGCATTAGTGGCCACCCAGGGTCCAATACTTCACTAGGGATTTACCTACAGCCTCTGTACTACACTCATGAAGTGCCTGTGCCCAACTGTTTTCCCTGAAAGCATTTACCAAATGCTTGGTGCCTGTGGGGTAAAAGCATTGCACACTCCCTTGTGTCTCTTCCTGCAAGCCGCTGGTTTTTCTACTGTGGATTGTTGATTTTGCATAACTGGAACAGAAATGAAAATTCCCGGGAAATGCCTCAGGAATCACAAAGCACCATCTCTGACCTCACTTTTCCCAACTTCACTCTCAAGCCCCTCTGTCAGGAGCTTTGGGACAGAATACACCTACAGCTAGGAGTGTGGTTTTGCACTCCAACTCCAGGTTTCTCCACCTGTGACAGTGGGGTTATAATAAACCCTGGAGGGTGAAGGGCGAAGGAGGCCATGGAAAAGGCCAGACAGCAGGACACAAGAGGCAGCAGGGGTGCTCTTGCTTTGGGTGTGTTCTTCTAAAACCACTCTTAGCAAGTAGGCTGGAAAAGGTAGGTCAATTGGAAGGAAAGTCACAATTCTGATGGCACTGTGATCAGTTCCCAAGAAACTGGGCCATTGGGGGCCATGAGAAACACTAACCAATGAGGGTAGGGGGGCCAGATGGGTGAGAAGACATCTCAGATTTTTAATTTCAATTTAGAATTAACATAAACAGACATGACTTTTGCCTTTGAGCAGCTGTTAGATTGTGAACAAGGATGTGATTTCACTGCATCAGACCCAAGGTCACTGGGATTTTGCTCACTTGCTATACTGGACACTGAATCCAGGGTCTTGCCTTTCTCCTAGGTCTTGCCTCAGCCTCCCTAGAGGATTACAAATGGCCTGTGCCACTGTATCCAGCTATGTGCTTTTAGTACTCTTCATAGAACCTACACATATGCCCTTATGGTCTGTTACTTTCAAAGCATTTCAAACCTACTTGCTCATGTTGTTATTATAACTCATCTCTCATTCACACAGATGGTGGTTTTCATGTCAATGAGAAAACAATGAGGCCTTCCATCTTGAGCTCAGAAGCAGTATCTTCTGGTTATTTCCGTTGTTTCCAACATAGGATGAACACCTGTGTTAAAGGGGCAGCAGAGGGAGAGGGGGTCTCCACCCAGTCTTTCAGATGACCTGATGAGATCTCAGCAAGAGGCTGTCACATGGAGGAGCCTTTTTCTGCTCTCACATCACAGGAGAGGGGTGGGAATAACAAGCTGCTGTTAGTGAAGCTGTGTAAATTGCTTGCTTTGCTGTGAGCTTGAGCCTTAGAGCACTGCCCTCTCCCTAGGCCTCCCACTGTCTTTTTTCAGTATGCAGCTCCCTATAGACAAAGACACTTCTATCTTCTCAACAGTATAAGTCATGCAAACTCAAACGCCACACTCAGCACTGTTAAAAATTTCAAAATGAGATAATGGAATGAATATACCGCTGGTGGAACTTCATAAAAAGTTTATTTTGCCATTTGTCTAGGAGCAAAACCTGTGAAAATTAAAGTATAAAAATAAATACAGCTTAAATTTGTGGACATTCCACAC
>PVKN010044243.1:0-10171 GCA_004027915.1 Capromys pilorides
AGCTATAGGAGAGGCCTAAGGAGGCTAAAGAGGAAGTCTTCCTCCCCATGTACTCATTCCTGTGCATATCTGGCCTTAAGATTGGGATAAAATTGAACACATAATTTGGTGGCTCCTAAAAACAGAGATAGCCTTTATTATAGGGTAGAGGGAAATAATGAGTACCTCACAAGCCAAAAAATGCCAACCATTCCTAATGGCTGACCCAGAAAATAAAGCCTTCTAATTTCTAATTTTCCACAGAAGTGCTGTATGTTTGTGATAAGGGCTGAAGACAAAGAAGACTGACCCTGTGTTTAAGATTCTGCCCTTCACCTCCATTTTATCAAAACAACAAACCAAAAACAAATAGAATCAAGTTTAAGAATAAAATGAACTACACAATGCTGCTTTCAGCCAAAAGTCAGTGTTAAAAACAACAGTGGCTATGTCTGGGTTTGGTGGCTGAGGCAGGACTGCAAGGTTGAGCTCAGCCTGGGCAACTTGACAACTTAATGAGATAGTATCTCAAAGTAAATTTTTTTTTTTGTGGTGAGGGGTACTGGAAATCAAACTCAGGATCTCACACTTGCCAGGCAGGCACAGTGCCGCTCAGCTAAATCCCCGGCCCTGAAATTCTTTTTAAAAACAGGTTGGGATATGGCTCAGTGTGAAGGCTCTTGGTTCAATCACCAATATTGGGGGAGGGGGGGGTTGGCTATGGCGAAAAACATCTTCAACTCATCAAATAACTGCTGTTTTTATTTAAAAAGTAGGGGGTTGTCTTTTGCTTTTAAAATTGGCATTTTTTACCAAATAGAATAATGCTGTATTTACAGTGTAGCCTTACATTGCAAAGGCTCCATCATGGGCATACACTCCTTCACCCATTCCCTGGTGAACTGGCCAAACCTTCCTCCACCAAAACAGCAAATGAGGACCGTGCGGCATTACTCACTCCTGATGTCCTCAGACCTCGTTCTGTTTCCAGTTCAGGGAAAGCCCAACCTCCCCAAGAGAGCAGGAGGAAAGAGAGACCTGGGGGCAGGCTCAGCCTCCATCTGCGTGGGAACAAGTCAACACTGTGCTTAGCCACAGTGCAAGAGCAGCTCCTGGCCAGATTCAGTTTAGTAGTGAAACCACTCTTGAAAAATTAATAAGCCAGGAAAATCAAGCCAGAAAAGCGGATTTTCTCTCATTTTCTGTGACCCAAACTCTTCATTTCCACCACAGTGGCAAATAATGATTACTCTGTGGCAAAAGTATCAATATCTCTTCAAGTTAGTGAGATGACCTTGCCCACTGTCAGTGAGGTACGGAGTCTGCCTCATAAAACAAAAACTCTTTCTTCACTTGTACAAATTCACTTTTAACAAATTACTTTAAAATGGGGTTCTTCTTGGGATACCTGTCATTCTTGTCTGTTAGATTTGCACTACTTCTAATGTAACTTCAGTTACTGCTATACTCTCTCTCAAATAAATGATTGGTTTACAAGAAAAAAATAAAATGGGGTTCTTAACCTTGGCACAGCTGGTGCTTTGGGCTAGAAAACTGTCCCATGGCTGGACATCAGCAGCACTTCTGATCTAGAACCACAAGATGCAAGTATGACCCACATTTTCCTGGTTGCAACAACCTAAAAATATGGGCCGGGGAGATAGCTCAGGGGCACAAGTGCCTGCCTGGCAAGTGTGAGGTCCTGTGTTTGATCCCCAGTTTCACAAAAATAAATAAATAAATAAAATTAAATAATTAAAAAAAAAACAAACACAAAACAAATGGTCCCAGACATGGCTAAATATTGTTTGGGACTAGCATGATGGCACATAATTGTAGTCCCAGAACTCAGAAGGCTGAGGCAGAGGGACTGTTGTGAGTTTCAGGCCAGCCTGTGCTACCCCATGAGCTCAAGGACAGCCTCAACTACACAGCAAAACCCTGTCTCAGAAAACCAAATCACTGCTGGTTGAAAGGTACTGCTCTAGACAGGAACTGTCACATGGAGCTGCAGTCCCCTCTCCCTGACCCATGCTGCACTGTAGGCAGGCAGGCTGAGGACTCGTCTGTCCCTGGTGCTCCCTCAAGGGACAGGCAGGACCAGGGTGCCACTGCTGCTGCTGTGCTCTGGTTGTTCATAAGAACTTCAAGGAAGAGGGTGTCATTTCAGGGTCGCCAGCTCTGCAGGGAAGGGGCCGCTCCTGCCACCACTGCGACCTCTCCAGCCACCCTGTCCTCCAAGCCAAAGCGGGACCTGGTTTTATCTTCCCGTTTAGTTGTCATCCTCCTTCCCTTTTTTGTGCTTAATTTATTAAAATAGTTGCTGTATAATTTATTTTCATAAACTATAAAAATGACTAAAAGGTTAAAACAGACTTGCAGGCCAATCTTAAATTGAGTAGGAAGATCCAAGGGTGGGAGGGAAAGATGTTTTGTTATAAACAAGACAAAGCACTTTGGGTGTGTTGGTATTTTTCTGGGGGTAGAGGGGTGTTGTGGGGGGTCCCTGTAGATTGGTTTCAGAGCAGGCTGTCTGTACATACTGCATCCATAGGCATGTTTGACTATCACAAGGGGCATTAGTAACTGCTGCAGGTCCTGTTTGGAAACCCTACGTACAATTCCCAGCTTTTGTAAGTGTTGGTGCGGGAATCATTTGACTCTTGTGTTTGTATCTCCTTTTTATGATTGCTGTACCGACCCAGGTCATTTTGGGGAGAGGTGAAAAGAGATTTGAAATAAAAATGTTTAGAAATTAAAAAAAAAAAAAAAAAAAAAGAGGTACTATTCTAAAAAATGAATTTGGGGCTGGAGAGATAGCGCAGTGGTCTGTGTCTACCTGGCAAAAGCAAGGACCTGGGTTCGATCCCCAGCACCATATGCTGCACAGGCCCCAGAATCCTGGAAGTGCAAAGCCAGCCACTGAGACTTGTGGTGCACTCCTGTAATCCCAGGCTGAGATAGGAGAATTGCCTTGCAAGGAGCCCTGTACCAAATAAATAAATAGATATTTAAAAAAGTAAAATAAAATAAAGAATGAGTTTGAGGAAGGTGTTAGAGCATTATGTTCTTTAAAATGCAGACTCCAAAGGTATTTGCTTTTCTTTGGCTTTGTCATAACAGTCTAACATCTTAATAGGTGAGCCACTGAATGTATTTAGAACATACTAGATTAACAGTGCATAATTAGTACATAAACCATAGTGATTTTGGAAGGTACAATTACACAGACAAGAAGTAGAAATTCCCTGGTTAAGTCCATCACTGGGAACCACAGTGAATGGCCCTGTGGCAGCTGTCAAAGCACATAGGAGTGTCCCTGAAGGAAGACACTCTTCTACTAAGTCTGTAGGGACACAGGATGACTGGGAGGGGAATGCTTGTCCCCAGCTTAGCTATGAAAGCAACATTCTCAGACCAGAGTACCCATTGTGTAAGAGTCTGTCACAACACAGCAGTAGCTACCAAAATAACCTGACTCAGGCATCCTATTTGTTAGTGTTTACTGTGAACTAGACTCAGATGAAAGGGCTAAATCCAGGTAAATTATGCATTGTATTGGGTGGTAACAGCACATGCACACCACAGCCCAAATCTGGCTTCTAAATGCCACTTTCCACCACTGGAGTCAGTGCTCCCTACAGAAGTGGTGGATTCCAGTGCTAAAAAACCACAACAGTCTGTCCAGTTACTGTAGAAAACAGGGAAGTATCCTAGACATACAAGACTAGACATATCAAAAGGTCAGAGAAGGTAGCTTGACAAGGCTCTGTTTGGCCAACTATTTTAGACATTAAAATAAGCTAACAATAAAGAATCATAACTCACTGAATAAAAGAGGATTCTATGGGCCCATATAAATCCATATAAATGAAGAAAAAGGAAAGGTTTTTCACATTAGAATGTCAACCAATAAATACAGCAGGAATGATGGAATTAGAAAATGACAATCTGAAGCTGGGTGCAGTAGTAACACCTGTAGTCCCAGCTTCTCTGGAGGCTGAGGCAAGAGAATTGCTTAAGCCCCCATTCCCAAACAACCTGGGCAACAGTGAGACAGTTAAAAGAAGAAATAATTTTTAACAATCAGTAATAACTGACTCATCAAGCAAAAAATTATCAACAAATGCTAAGTTTAATGAGAGTCAGGATATTCAGAGTCTTAACAAATGATACTACTAATCACAGGGAGTGTGGGGAGACTTTCCAATAGAGAACTTGACTGAGAGGGCCAGTCAGATAGCTCAGTGGACTAAGCACCTGCTTGGGCAAGCACAGGGACCGAGGTTCGACCCCTAGTACCACATGCCAGTGCTGGCGCTGGCCCTGCCCCCAGATATGCTGAGCCAGCCACTGAGACCAGGTGTGGTGGTGCATGCCTATAATCCCAGCACTGGGGAGGTGGAAAACAGGAGGATCACTATGAGTCTGAGCTGCATAGTGAGACCTTGTACCAAAAGCATTTTTAAAAAAAGAAAGTGAGGGCTGGGGAGATGACTCTGTAGCACAAGTGCCTGCTTGGCAAGTGCAAGGTAGTGAGTCTGAACCCTGGTCCTACAAAAAAAAAAAAAGAAGAAGAAAGAAAGAAACTTGACAGAGGGTTGGGGAGATAGCTCGGCAGTCTAAGTGCCTACCTGGCAAGTGCAAGGACCCAGATTCGATACTTGGTATTGCATGCTATGCCATCCCTTGAACCCTGGGCACCCCATATGGACCCTGAAACTGGGTGTGGTGGCTCACACCTGTAATCCTAGCACCGGGGAGGCTAAGACAGGAGGATCACTATGAGTCTGAACGGTGTAGCAAGACCCTGTATCAAATAAAAAAACAAAACAAAACCTGACAGACTCTGCCTTAACCAAGTGATCAAGATCAACATCACCATCTCCTATAACATTCCTGCCAGAAATGTGTAACCTGAATCTAAGCATAAAAGCATAAACAAGTCCCAATTACAGGACAGTCTACAGAACTGGGCCTTACTGTCCAAAAGCATCAAGGATATGAGAGACAAAGAACAGAGGAGTCATTCCAGATTAAGTGAGACTAAAGAGAAATGACAGCTGAATAGAAAGTGCAACTCTGGATTAGGGCTTGGCCCAATGAAAAAAAAAAAAAAGAATTTTTCTTTCTTTTTGTTCTAAATGACATTGGTGAAACCTGAAAAAGGCTAGTGGATTTAGATACTATTGTGACAATGTTAGTTTCCTGAATCTGAGAATTATACTGTGGTTATCAAAGAGTCTTTTGTATTTAAGAAATATACACTGAAGGGCCGGCGAGATGGCTCAGTGGTCTAAAGCGCCTGCTTAGGCAGCCACAGGGACTGCGGTTCGATCCCCAGCACCACATGCTGAGCCAGCCCCGCCCCGAGGGCAGGCTGAGCCGGCCAGAACACAAATAAATAAATAAATGAGGTTTAAAAAATAAAATAAAATAAACTTTAAAAAAAAAAAAAAAAAAAAAAAAAATATATATATATATATATATATATATATATATACACTAAAGTATTGTATTTAGAAACGAAGGGGGATTAAATCTGCAACTCTCAAATGATGTAAAAAAATTAGTATTTATATACAGTAAATGTTAAGTGGGACACTCTAGTAGTGAAATATATAGCACATATCGGTATTTCTTCTTCATTTTTCTCTGAGTATGAAGTTAGCTCAAAATAAAAAGCTAAAAAACAACATACTGAGGGACTGGGGAGATAGCTCCATGACACAAGTGCCTGAATGGCAAGTGCAAGGTCGTGAGTTCAAACCCCAGTCCCACAAAAAAAAAGAAAACAAAACTTGACCTAGGACCAGTGACACATGCCTGTGCTCCAGAGGCTAAGGCAGGAAGATGGCAAGTTTGAGCCCAGTCTGGGTAATTTAGTGAGCCGTTGTCCAAAAATAGAAAATAAAAAAGGGCTGGTGATGTAGCTCAGTGTGAGGTCCTGGGTTCAATTCCCAGTATGACATTAAAAAGTGTAGGGGGCCAGGGATATAGCTCAGCAGCACAATGCCTGCAAGGTTGTATTCCTGGTACCAAAAAGAGAAAGACAGGGAGGCCCCTTGGAGTCTCGCTCCAAACCCACGCTCTACCAGCTTATGGCTGTATAAGTGCTTTTTGGTCTCCAGAATAAGGGATATAAAACTCCTTACACCAGGGATGTGGGACCCACTAATATATTTAGAATAGTTTGTGGCATGTGATAAGAGCCCAACAGATATTATTATTGGAGCACTGTTTTCCATAGCCAAAGGATGCAAAAAATTTTTCCTATATTCCCATCAATAGGTGACTCATTAAAATAAATTACGGTAGGTCCATATTATGGAACATCATAAAATTATACTGATTGATAGCCACAGCCTGGTAGACGATCAATGGATGGTATGATCAGTACCATCCATGTCACCAGATACACACACTTCTGATTTCACGCCGTCATACACATAGCTGTTGATGAAAGCTTAAGTGCAGCCTAGATTAGTTCAACCATCCTCATAATCTGCAAATGTGTGTAGTGTATGTAATCTTTCTAAAAGGGAAAGTCGGTGGGGCCGGCGAGATGGTTCAGTGGTCTAAAGCGCCTGCTTAGGAGGGCTCAGGCGACTGTGGGGACTGCAGTTCGATCCCCGGCACCACATGCTGCGCCAGCGCCACCACCAGGGCAGGCTGAGCCAGCCACAAAATGAATAAACAAAGAAACAAACAAACACAACAAGCAAAACAAATAAATAAATAAATAAATAAATAAATAAAAGGGAAAGTCGGGGCTGGGGACATAGCTCAGTAGAATAAGTGCTTGCCTGGCAAGTGCAAGGGCCTGAGTTCAATCCCCAGTTCCATAAAAAACAAACAGACAAACAAATAAATAGATAGATAGATAGGAAAATCAAGGCAATACCATTCAACAATTTAAAAGACCCATGTGTTAACTCACAGCCACAGCATTTAAAATTTTTTTCAATTTATAAATAAAAGTTGAGCTCATCTTACATGGCAACTCCAGGCCTGGGTGCACAGTAGCGTTTTTGACCATTGGAGGAGAATGACGCCCATCATCCATGTCCAGCTCAGTGCACTGAGCTTCTCCATGGATCACAGCCAACCCCAGACGCAGCCTCTCAGCGTATGACTGAGCTCTAAGAAGAAAACAGAGAGAATGATGGCATTATTGGGAAGAAAATCCAAGCAACCCTACATGGCATCACTATTAATCACAAGAAAAAAACACCATTCAGCCAGGCATGCTGGCTACGTAGCTCAGACTAGCCTTAAACTCAATATGCCTATAATTCTAGCACTCAGGAGGCTGAGGCAGAAGGATCACTGCAAATTCAAGGCCAGCCTGGGATACAAAATAAGCTTAAGACCAGCCTGAACTATATGGCAAAACCCCATCTCAAAAAATCAAAACCAGAGCCGGTGAGACAGCTCAACAGATTAAGTGCTTGCTTTGGCTAACACAGGGACCAGGGTTCAATCCCTGGTCCCACATGCCACATTGGCCCTGCCTCTGAGTCCAGGGATGGTGGCACACGCCTATAATTGCAGCGCTGGGGAGGCTGAAAACAGGAAGATCACTATAAGTCTGAGGTGCGTAGTGAGACCTTGTACAAAATACATAAAATGAAAAAATAAATAAATAAAAGCAAAACTAAAACTAACGACAACAACAAAATTCAATCTTTTAGGGCTACACAAATAACTTACATAAATCAGGCCAGAATGTAAATACCTCAAGGGCATAACAGCTGGGCACTGGGTTAGTTAGTATCTAACTGTGGATAATTTGCTTCTAGCCTTGTCAAATATTTTTTTCTTCATAATCACCCTCTTCTTGCAGCATTCTAGTTAACAACTTAAGAAAAACTTTGTTTGAAATGGTGTCCTAAAAACTATTCTCTGAAAAATGCTCACAGCCCCACTGATTTCCTTTTCCTGAGACCTGGAAGGAAGAATTTCATTTCCAGCCAGGGGCAAACGGAGTTAACTCAGAGTTGCACTTGGGCCTCTCACAAGCTGGACAGAAACCTGTTGCACAGGGGCTGGCGAGATGGCGCAGAGGTCTAAAGCCCTGATTTAGGCAACCGCAGAGATCACGGTTCAATCCCCAGCACCACATGCTGTGCCAGCCCCACCCCCAGGGCAGACTGAGTCAGCCATAATACAAATAAATACATAAGGTTTAAATAAAGTAAAATTAAAAAAAAGAAAGAAATCTGTGGCACAGATGTGACAATGACCTGGGAGAAAGCTTGAGAGATTACTGGCCATGTTATGACAGTCTTGGATTCTAAAACAGCTCATTTCTACTTCAGATTTACCAAAATACCATTTTTACAGATGTCTAGCTTAGTTACCTTTTTGCAGCATCAGGAGATTTAGCTACAATGACTGCATTTCTGTAATTTGGAATCTATATTTGGAGGAAAAACAGAAAATACCAAAAGGTTAAGAAAAAAAAACAAGCTGGGCATGGTGGTACACCTCTATAATCCCAGCACTCCAGAGGCTGAGGCAGGAAGATTGCCATGAGTTTGAGGCCAGCCCAGGCTACACAGCAAGTCCAAGGCCTGCCTGAACTACATGGTAAGACCCTGACTCATCCCCTCAACCCACCCCACCGAAAAAAAACCTGGACGCTGATATTATGTTTTTCCTCTTACAACAATGATCCAAACTAGCAATCAAATATGTTAAAACTCTACTCACACATTTAAATTTTTCATCATTTATGAATTAGCATTTCTGAAAAAGTAATACATCATAAAAATAAAAATTCAGCCTGGGCTGGTGAGATGGCTCAGCTGTCTAAAGCGTGTATGTCGGGAAGTTTAGGCCACCGCAGGGACCGTGACTAGACTCCAGGCACCACATGCTGCGCACCCCCACCCCACCCCGGGAAGGCTAAGCTGGCCATAACACAAACAAATATATGAGGTTTAAGAAAATAAAATAAACTTTAAATAATAATAATAATAATCCAGCCAGGCATGGTGACACATGACTATTATCCCAACACTCAGTGGGCTAAACAAATAAAACATTCAGAATCAGATTTTCTCTTGTTAAGTAAAGGGGCTAGGCATGTCTGCATCCTGGTACTCTGTGGAGACTGAGGCAGTTGTCCCAGCCTGGACAAACTCGGTGAGATCCTGTTTTAAAAAAAAGGCTGGACATGTAGCTCAAAGCAAAGACCCTAAGTTCAGTCCCCTGCACCGTCAGTCAAGCAGTCAATCAATCAATCTTAAACAAATTGCTAACGAAATCTGTTTTTAATGTCTTTTAAAAATATGATCCTCGGGGCCGGCAAGATGGTTCAGTGGTCTAAAGTGCCTGCTTAGGAAAGCTCAGGCAACTGTAGGGACTGCGGTTCGATCCCCGGCACCACATGCTGTGCCAGCCCCACCACCAGGATAGGCTGAGCCAGCCATAAAAAATAAAGAAACAAACAAGCAAACAAATAAATAAAATAAAATAAATTTTTTTTAAAAAAATATGATCCTCCATGACTAAATGCTGAGTTTATCTGGCTGCCACAGGCACTAAGGCTCAAGAGAAACAATCATGTGATGTGCCTTTCAATACTAAAATCTGATACCAGAAAAACTACATAGGATCTGAGAGCAATGAGATGTGAGCTGGTGGCTCCTCACTTCTTCCTGGATGTACTGAAGCAGGAAAGGTGAGGCTCTAAGGTTGTCCACGGGGAAGCTGAAAAAGCCTTGTATTTCCTTTTGATGAAGATCCATAGTGATAATGTGAGTTAAACCTGAAATTTTAAAACAAAAAATTACAAAGTTCTCCCCTACAGGTTAATGGCTACAGTGGACACAAACTAGGTGTTCAACTTCTGCTTCCTACCAGAAGCCTCAGGGCAGTGACAGAACCAGCACCATAGTAACAGGCTTTTATTATAAAGCTCAATAAACCTGAGGTAGTACAATGAGCCTAATGCCAAGGAACCCACAACTTTGCATGGGACCAATGAACTCAAGAGGACAGCAAAGTGCTGTCTACTACTATTATTAGCTTGACCCTGGAAAGTGAGAAAAGAAAAATGAGACAGAAGTGAAAATATGACAATGGAGTTAATAAATACCAAAGCAATAACAGCTGTCAACAACAAAAAGGCCTTTATTAAAAATGTAAGGAGAAATATTGAAGGACTGTGGCACAGAGGAACAAA